>JADLZK010008337.1:600000-806188 GCA_015847255.1 Hyparrhenia diplandra | reverse complement strand
TTGCTTTCTCGAAAGCTGTATTTGCATTATTTCGTTGACAGCTTGTGGGTGGCACAGAAAGGTGGGGCTCGGAGGCGGCGTGCCTCTAGCGGCGTGGGCCCACATGCAACAGCGGGGCTCCGAGGTGACGCGTGCTCAGCCTCTGGGTGGCATGGAGGTCTCGTGGTGGCGTGGTTTGGCCTCCAGGCGGATGAAGACAACATCGAGATCCGCCTGCGGCTTCATTTTGGAGCTCGAATCCTTTGAGGAAGGACGATGGCGCTTGGATCTGGCGAGCAATGCTTGTGGGGCTTAGCTCGGATCTTATGAGGAGCCCAGACCACACGTGGATCCAGTGAATGGTGGCAGCGGTAGTGGCACTTCAATGGGCTTGGCAGGCCTCGTCAATGGCCTCAGCGGGCCCTATTGATGGGCTTGCTGTTTTTTTTTGTTTTGTTTTTATTGATTAACGTAGGCATGTATTTATGGCCGCATCCTAGGTCCGGATTAATGCAGACCATTAATAGAAGATGGATGGGATGCCTGCTTGAGTTAATAGATTTTTGACCTACTGGAAAAATCCATAGTGTTGTAGTAAATAATATTTACCTGTGCTGCTATGTGAAAGATATTGCAAAGTGACATCTAAATTTTGTTTTATTTCACTCACCTCTGTTTTTATAAAGAATAAACTAAAATATATGGTTCCATTTGAACTTACTCGAAATTGTTCAGAAAACAAAATTGAAACGCTGAACAAGCAACTAAAATGGTTTAGGCTACTTTTCTGTCCCAGCTGTACATAATTTCCTAATACATTCCCTATGAGCTTTACTGCGAATCATAGCACCAACATACATAATTTATTAATATGCAAACTTGTTTCCATAAATTGGATTAATACAATTTTAACAGGTAAATATGTATCTAAGATGTCCATTCATTCCTAGGGCACATAAGTACATATGTATGCTTCTTTAATTTTTATTTCCTTATAGTTCTCTTCAACTCCATCATGCTTTCTTGAACTATATAATTTAAAGGTTCTTCTAGGCAAGAATACCACTATTTTGCATCTTTTTTTTTTACGACATGAAAGGCGTTAGGGAAAATCTTTTAAGTGTTTAACATCCAGAGTGTATGTTATGCATGCAACATGCCTACACCGAATGGCTGTGTCTATGTACAAATTACAATAGAAAAAAAAATGAGCAGTGTTAATAAGGCAGATGTTGTAGCGTACCAAGTGCAACTTTGAAGCTTGAAGGAAGGACATTCCTAGAAGTTGTTTGATATATTCATTTCCTTTGTTCGGTCAGTGAAATCTAGAGCAACCCACTGTTCAACCAAATCATCCTTAATAATATTATGACCTTTTGGGAATATGGCACAATAGGAAAAGCATATCCTTAGCTGTGGGTGACATCCTTTCATAACTTAATGTCAAGGATGGAAGCACATTGTTGCCTTCATAAGAACCATTCCGTATATCACTATTGTTTATTTGTCGCCATCCAGGCGGATCATCTATGGATCGTAGCACGAATCCAATTGCTTGAGTTGCCAATGCCACACCTCCACATTTCTTTGCAATATCCAACCCTATTTTCTCTAATTGTTCTTGGTCAGATTTAAGATCAACCCTACTAGATCTCTTAATTATTTCCCAACATATATCATCTTCCAAAGGTCGTAGCTTGTATGGTTCACTGGTGGAAATTTTCCTTGCAATCTCATCCTTGCGTGTGGTTACTATGACATCTACCTTACTTCCCTTGATGTGAAGCATCCTTCTCAGTTTATCCAACTCAGTCTTCTTTTCCTCCCATAAGTCATCCAAAAAACAACCAGAACCTTCTTGCCATGAAGTAGGCTTTTCAAGGCATTGGTGTATCACCTGCTGTATACACATATTTTGTTGACCTCCTTGTGGTTGCAGTTGAGAAATTATGGAGATTCCTATTTTGTTCAAATTAAAATCTTGGGACACATAAACCCATATACGATGGTCATACTTTTTGAATTGGGCATCATTGTAAACTAGTTGTGCCAAAGTACTCTTTCCCAAACCTCCAAGGCCATAGATAGGAACAATGACTATCTCATCGTTGTTGGTATTAGCAGACAACAACTTTATGATTTCTTGCTTTTCTCTGTCCCTTCCTATTACCGGTTCTTCAGGCAAATATGATGTTGTTTCTCGTTCATCATAAGGCTCCTCAGTAGTGCTCTTGCCCTTTATAAAGTTAAAACTCTCAATTTCGTTTCTAATTTTCCTTAGTTCTTCCCTGAAACTCTTCATTCTCTTAGCCATGGCAATCTTGTTGTATGCAACCGGGAGACATGAAAGAACTACTGGTATCTGCAACGTTTTTATTTATTTCTCAGTTCGAATGTGGACTCAGAGAAAATAGACATGCTCAAGTCCTCTAGTAAAGAAAAATCAAACTATACTATCCCTATATACTTTCACATACAAAACACGAAATATTGTTTTGGTTGAAATAGGCAAGGCGTATTTGGTTAGCATCACTAGCCTATTGTATACACTCCTTGAGTCTTTGTTCGAAATGTATAAACATCTACATCATTTGAAGTTAACGACATAACAATTTGGTCAGCCAGAAATGATTCAATCTTCAAACAGATTCCTCACTCCTTGGCTTCTGTTAAAAGAATCTTCAAGCATGAACTAGCTCTAGTTAAGCTCAGAGCTAAAAGCTTCCCTTCTTATTCATCTTGATCCATGGATCGAGCCCTTTATGTAATTTTCTTTTATTTTCTTTTCTTTCTTTCTTTTTTTCTGTTTCTTGAGAATACTTGTACAGTTTTTTTATCCGTTATTGATAAAAAAAGCATAGTAGGGCGCTCCCACCCCCACCCCACCCCCCGTGTTGGTCAAAAACATAATATATGATAAATATTGTAAAATATGGGTTTTCAAGAATAAGATATAATTCATCTATTTTCTTTTTATAACAAGGAAAACCAATAAAAAAATAGATCTTGACATACATGGGAGTGTACATAGCAACGCACCTTTGAAGTTGGTTGGCCGCTGGTGTCTTGGTAGTCTTCAAGCATGTCAGAGATGTCCAAGGCGACGCCCTTGAGCCGCTTCAGCCATAGCCGCACCAGTTTCTCCTTGACTGACCGGCTCTCGGCATCCTCCAACACAGCCGAGATGGTCTCAAGAACATCCTTCATGTCCTCCAAGTCCTTGCCAAAGCTCCACATCAAACTGGCTGGCCCCGAGAGGGCGGAGCGCAGCTTGTCCTTGGCGACGCCGACAAAAGCAGATGCGAGCAATCCAGCAACTAGTTCCGCCATGGCTGCAGCACTCTGAAGAATGGCTCTCAGGCTCACAGAGTCACGGTTTGTGCAGAGTAGGTGAAGTACACGACTCTCAGGCTCTCAGAGTCACCAGTTTATGCAGAGTAGGTGAAGCGCATCCCCTCCGATTCCATCGCTTTCTAGCTTTCTTCTCTATTGTGCTTGTACGCGTTGGCCTGTGAATACGCGTTCGGCCATCAACCTCAAATCACTAACTTGTCAAAAAAAAACCTCAAAATCACAAATGACTAAGTGCGTGATCCATCTGTAGGCCAGGCCATTCGATGACTATTAAGGTCGCCTCTCCAACAGCATAGGGAGACCCATCTGTTCTTTGCGGCATATCTGATGAAAAAATCAGGGACCTAGAACAATGCCGTCTCCAACAACCTACGCAAAAGAAAATACGCATATGTGGTATGCCCGGGTCTTCTTCCCAAGCCCACGGCAGCGACCGCCGTGGGGATGCACCCATGGCCGCGCGAGCCTGCCTGAGCCTCCCTCGGCGAGCTTCGCCTTCAGCGTCTCCGCTTCGTCCATGCACCCGCCGCATTTGCCGATTCGGTCGCCGTTCCCCATCGGGTCACTTTCGCCCGATCGAGGCTGCCTGCCGCGCTCGCCCGATTCGAGGCCGCCCGGCGAGGGAGCGGGGATGGGGAAGAACGACCGGGCGCCCTCAAGCACTTGGCTGTTCGTGGCGCGTCGCGGGGCGGAGCAGGCGCCACGAGATCTGCGTGCGATGCCGGCGGCCGATTTGGGCGTGAAGCGAGTCACCGGACGGGGCTGCGGCTGCTCGCCCCACGCCACCTGCCTGCTAGCGCGGCACTTCACGGCCACGCCGAGGAAGCGGCTAGGGCGGTGTTACGGTGCTCGCCCGGACAAACAACACAGCATAGCGCCCGCGCGGGCGGGATCTCCGGTTTACCGGGTGCCTGATCCTGCTCGCCCGGCCCGGCCGCCCGGCGGCCGGGCGCGGTGCCAACCGCCCGGACCTCGCGCGGTGTGACGACCACCGCCACACACCGCGTCGGTCGGGCAAAGAACGTGAAATTTGCATCGGCGGAGAGAGCCCCTTATTTGCCAACTCGTTGGCCTAGTATGCAAAAAACGAGGAGCCTGCTTGCGTCTTCTGTTGGAGGCCGGTTTGGTGAGCCAAACACACGTGGACGACGTATTTTAGGCGTCTGGCGTCTCTTGTTGGAGACAGCCTAAATGGCCCAAATCGACTTAACGAAACTGTTTTAGGGAGGCGATGCTCAATTTTAAAATCTTAACCTCCCCGCACCGCTTCGCTGGGTGTAAAACCAAAACTTTTCTCCTTAAATACAAAGATCTTGCAAAGTCTTTTGCGATTCGAGAAACAAATTAAGTGGCCCAAATGTCTCTGTGGACCCTCCGAGTCTCCGTCTCCCACCGTAAACTAGTCTCCGCGCACATCAGCCGACCCTTCCATAAAGTAGTCTCCGAGACTCCGTGTTCAAAAAGACTTCCGTTTTTTTTTTTTTCTGAACGTGTCCGTGTTCAAAAGATCATCACTAATTAAATTAAATTATTATTATCGGAGTCTCGGAGGCCGGTGTGGCGAGTGCAGTATAGTGGGCCAGCGTGCCTGGTACTCCAGGAAGTTTCCACTGGTCTGTAGTGGGCCAGGAAGTTACTGTGGACTAGTTTGCCTCCCACAGACATCCCTTTTACCGGCCCACACGCGCGGCCCAGCCAGCGAACCAGCAGATCAGAACGGGGTCACGGTGTGCTTGTGCCTGTCCAACAAATCGTCTGCGGTGATCTTCATCTTGCTCAGAATTTTTATGGTAAGCTAGAGCTCACAAGTTGACAAGGTCGGTCTGTGCGTGCGGCATGCATGCAAATTAAGTTGCCAACTAAAAAAAAAGAAAAAGCAAAAGTGGGCAATTTATTATATGCAAAATAGTATGGTGTTATTTTGAATTAGGTTTCATAATCGAAAATCAGGTAATTTAGATGCAAATTTAGGGAGTTATTTTAAATAGTTACTTTTAATAATAATAGCTGTGGATAATTTACTTACAAAGTTAGGGGGTTATTTGAATTATCTTTTGTAGTGACAGAGGTAGATAATTTTGATGAAAAACTAGGGGTAACTTTATATGTTTTTCATTATATAATGGTAGAGGTGGATAACTTTATTTTATATATCACAACCAATCCGATGGATATTATTAGTAATGATCAATAGAGTACCAAATTAAAGGCTAGATTTCGATATTAGTATGAGAATTTTTAAATTTATCTTTTTCCTAGTATGTCCATTGAGGCCACTAATTAGTAATAGTAAGATAGCTCCAAGCCTAATTAGACCAATCAATGAAGCTACTTACGATGACAACTCCATTGTTGAGACTACTTGTGAACACGGCATAGGAAGAACAAGTAGCAAAAGGAGGAGGAAGAAGAAAACGTGGGCGAGGACTGGATATGTACTTTAGTAATAGTCAGTTCATACATCGTGAGTACTCGGAAAGAGGAAGCTACCTCCTCTATACCTCACCGCTCCACGGGCAGGCAAGTGGCAACGAAGGACACAAGGAAGCAACGCACGCATCTTCAATCTTGTGGGCTGGGCTGCTTAACTGGGCCAATCTTCTCGGAGCCCAACACGAGCTGGGTTTGCTGCCCACACGAGAAGTGCGCTGTGGAATATTCTCCAGCCACGTCGTTGATGTTTCTCCAGCCAGAGTCTTCGTCTCTTTTCCCCTTTATCTACTACAGTTTGAAAAAGGCGAAAAGAGGGCAACGAGAGCTTCGGCGGTGATTTTGCCGGCCCCTTCCCTCTCTGGTGGCCGCTCGGGCACGGAGATGGCGGCGGACCGGGAAATCCGCGCACAGATGTAGATAGGTTAGCTATCTATCTATCTAGACCTAGGTTTTGCTCGTCATCGCTTTTTCGGCGGCGGAGCTAGGGTTTGCTGTGAGGATGTCAATCCTTGGCGGCTAGTGTTTCCTAGCGCCGTCAGCGAGGTGGAGGTGGCGACGGCGCAGGGGAATAAGGTTTTCCGGCCTCTTCCTTGCCCCGGTGGTGTTCTCCTCATGCGTCATCATCGGAGAGGTTGTGGAAATCTGCGTTGGAGTCGGCCGATGGCGTATCGTCCTCAGGTGATGTCATTTGTTGGCTTTATTTTGCATGGAGGCGGAGCAATCCGTGGGTGTGGTGGTTGTGGGATGGCGGATCTGGCCCATTCTACCCTCGACGGTGTCGGCCGTTTGCGGCGAGCCTCGCATTTGGGAGGTGGAGAAGTTGGGGGCGCGGCCCTGTCGATGGGCGTCGCCATCGGCTTAATTAATCTCGTCTTCCATGACGGTGTCTACTTTGACTCCACACAATGCCGAGGGGCAATGGGACTTCTCTAGCTCACGGTGTTGTTCGGCTTCTTCTTCGGGCGGGTGGTGGCGACTTCGTAGAGTTCGCGAAGGATCCGGGGGCTTTGTTGTTGTTCTTTTCTTTTTTGGGTTCTTCGTGAAGGTTGGTCAGGGGCAGGTATCACATGCCGGGAGATTGGGCCCAGGGGCGACAGCCCATGAGCCCCTGACCGACAGCCACGCGCCCGAGGGGAAGGCGCGCGCCCGACCTCCGCCATCCCGCGACTTCTTCGAATTATTAACGAGAAATAAAATAAGAGTTCGGTTAGGATTATCTTTAGGACTTTTGGTGTGCAAGAGATATTCCAACTCTAGAAGGAAATCTCTTATTAGGAAATAAATAAGGTTGCTTGTAAAAGGTATTCCAATCTATAAGAAAACCTTTAGAGATTGCTTGGATTACAAGTCCCACTAGGAGGGCTATATAAGTAGGGAGTCTCGTAATCTCTTGGGGATAAGTAACAAAGAATATTTTCCCTTCTCCCCGACTTCCCACCCGCCGCCTCCTCTTCCCCCCCCTCACAAGCGCCACCGCCACCGCCCGGCGGCCCCCCCCCCGGTGTCCTCTCCGCGCCCCGGCAAGGACTATGACAAATGGTATCCGGAGGCCCGATGACGATCCACCCACCACCATGGACGTCGACGCGAAGAAGATGCTCTCCGATCGACGGCGGTTCTCCACCTTCACCGTTTGCCGATCAAGTCTCCATCCTCTCCTAGCAATCCGGCGGAGGAACATAAGCTACAACCTGTAGGGAGATCGAGAAGGAGATGAGGACAGCCATGGAGGACTACGGGCGCGCCTTCATCAAGGCATACACGGAGAAGGGCAAGTCGTCTCCCACTCAACCGAGATGGCAGCTGAGCTATAGAGAAGAGGCCGATCACCATCTCGACCCGACCCCGGAGCGCGCCAGGGGTGGGGGCGCATGCGCCGCCCTCCACCCCGCCCCGACCACTTCCCAGTGTCCGACACCCCGTCAGCACAAGCTGTCCTTCCCGACGCACGACGGCAAGGGCGATCCTCCCCTTGGCTCAACCGCTGCGAGCAATTCTTGAGGGGGGATGGGTACGCCACGGAGCAAGTCCGGTATGCATCTTACCATCTCACAGGAGGCGCACAGCGGTGGGTACATGTGACTCCGTACTAGGAGAAGACGTTGACAGATTGGGCATGCCGCCCAATACGTCAATGAGCGCGCGTCCCGCAACCCGACGCAACTCGGCGGGAACTAGCATCGCTTCGGGGCCGCACCAAGACGGCCGACGAGTACACAGAGCACTTCCCCGGGCGCACGTAGCTCGCGCCGGCACCTCGACGACCAGCCAGCGAGGTCAACATCTACACAATGGGACTGGGAGAACCGCTGAAAACCGACGTCGAGCTGCAGGATCCCAAGGATAGGGAGATGGCCATGTCGCCGCCGGGCGTCGCAGCGACGCCTCACCATCCTCTACAACTCGAAGACTACGCAGCAATGCCGGGCGGGGCACCCGCGCCTCCGTCCCACTACCGCGTCTACGGCACCGACATCGACTCGGCCGTTCAAACGGCCGACTCCGGAGGAGATGACCGAGTGACGCAAGGCGGGGCAGGCTTCAACTATGACGAGCGTTCACACGGGGTCACAAGTGCAAGCACCTCTTCGACATCACCGTCTTCAACGCCTACGATGACACTAGGGAGGACATCACCTTGGAGGGCGCCTCCCCCCCGCGGCGCCTCCCCTAACGGCGCCGATCTGAGGGTCCTATTCGGGGACCCCAATTCCCCGGTACGCGGTACACACTCTCTCTACCTCGTCGGTGTGATCTCCGAGCACGAGAGTCGGTATGATCGCCGCCGACCTCGGGCACCACCCACAACCACGTCGACCCCGAGTGGTCACTACTGGCAGAGGACTACGCACCCGGCCGGTCGCGGGTCATGATCATAGCAGCACCGGCCGCGACTACCACTCACTGCCCGGGGCGCTACCTTCGAGGTTCCGCTCCGCGCCGACACTTATATCGCCGACATCGACACCTACGCATCGCGCGCCGGCAGGGCGCCGGCGTCATCCTCGGCATGCCATAGCTAGCAAGCTGCGGAGGGTGACATGGGACTTCTCCTCCAACGAGCCGCGGTACTACCGTAACGGACGGCGAGGACATTCACGCAGCGCCTCCCACGTGGTGACACGCACCGGGGCCCAAGGCCAGCCACCTCGGGCATGGCCTCTTCGCCGGCGTTCGGGACTTCGCACCACGAATGGGCAAGCGCCCACGACACGCTAGTGCCCCGGACTTCTACGACACATCGACCGGCGTCTTCATCCAGCTCCGACAGGCGACATTGAAGGAGCGAAGACTGCGGCGGATCGCCCTCGACATCACCACAGCGCCCGCCGCGCCTACTTGGGCGCCGGAGGATGGCTTCCTCTTCTTCGATGGCGTTTCTACCCAACAGCCTCCGCCACTCCCGCCGGACTGTTGGATGCTCCGCGCTCGGGGAGGAGTTCGTCGGACGAACTACCTCGCCTGGGCGCCTACTTCCTGGCGCAACCGACGACCGTGGCGCCTACAGGCGATCCTCCTCGGTGCCCCATGGCCCGCGCGCCACCACATGGGACCCGCTTGCGTTGTCTTCCACGGCGGTATGGATCGTTTGTTCCTCACCATCGACAATGTCTACATCGACTACGACGGGGAGAAAGGATCCCATCGGCTTTCTCCCTCCATGTTCGACCTCGGCTCCTTCATGTACGGCACGATGCTGAACTTGGCTGCAACACCTCCGACCCGCCGAGACGTCACCATATGGCGCCTCATGCCTCTCTTCGTCACCCCTCCGGCCATCGACCGCTTCTTGTTCCTGGAGAGTCCCCCTCGTGACATGGTGCATCAGCACCTCGAGGCCGGAGTCCCACGGGGAGCTCTTCTTTGGCAAAGACGGCGGCAAACGACGTCCACAAAGAGGGACGCGCCGTCCACCAGTACATCTACCACGGCTACATCGGCAACCTCCACTACCTCCTGGAGTTCGCGCCACTTCGCACTCAGGAGAACATCATCCTGAGGAACCCAGTGCACAGACGTTTGGTTCTACAGGTGGACCTCATCGCACCGTGTACTCGATCTTCTTCCGTGTGTGACGGAATGGACCTTCATCCAAAGATGAGGACGCACCGGTCGGAGAAGTGGGGGAGATGTCACATGCCGAGATTGGGCCCGGGGCGACAGGCCCACGAGGCCCGCGCTGACAAAGCCCGCAGCGCCCCGGCCTCCGCCGCCGTCCCGCAACTTCTTCGGGAATTAATGCGAAAATAAAATAAGAGTTCGGTTAGGATTATCTTTAGGACTTTTGGTGTGCAAGAGATATTCCAATTCTATAAGGAAATCTCTTATTAGGAAATAAATAAGGTTGCTTGTAAAAGATATTCTAATCTATAAGGAAACCTTTAGAGATTGCTTGGATTATAAGTCCCACTAGGAGGGCTATATAAGTAGGGTAAAAGGTATTCCAATTTATAAGGAAACCTTTAGAGATTCCTTGTATTACAAGTACCATTAGGATGACTATATAAGTAGGGAGTCTGTAATCTCTTGGGGATAAGCAACAAAGAATATTTTCCCTACTCCCGACTTCCTAGCCACCGCCTCCTCCCTCCCCCGCGCGCCACCGCCACCCTAGTGGCCGCCACCGCCCCCCTCGCCGCCCGCCCCCCCGCCCGGTGTCCTCTCCGCCGCCCTCGCTGCGGACTGTGACAACATGTGTCTCCGTATCCTGTTCTTACATACCTGTATTCGTATGTATGCGTGTACGCTTCTCCTTAACCAGAAATACAGTTACGTATTATCAAAAAAAAAAAAAAATCTTTTCTAGCCTCTATTTCTTTTCGGTGGCAGGAGCTCACAAGGTCGGTCGGTCTCTGAGTAGTAACGTTCAAATTGTTGATTGACGGTATGTGCACGCATGGAAATTAAGTTGCCAACGAAATAAATTAAGGAAAAAAAGACAAGTAATACACAATTAATAAAGTAGTATCGCTTACGGAAAAATTAATAAAGTAGTAGTCTCTCCATTCCAAATTATAAAATATTTTGGCTTTTCTAGATACATTCTTTTGCTATACATCTAGTTATACACTATGTCTAGATACATAATTAAATTAAAATATCTAGAAAAGCCAAAACGTTTTATAATTTAGAATGGAGGTAACATTAATTAATACACAGTTGATAGGAAATAAATTACGTAGAAGCAGTAGTAGGATAACGCGAGGTGCCGCCGAGGAAGTAAAGTTGCACAGAACAAAATGACATCTGAAGATCCCATTAGGCCATTAGCCTTCTCGGCACCTGATCGATATTCTTCACGTTATATACATCTCTTATGATGCCGCTATGGGCGCTTTTCCTTGTCACGCTACCAACAATCAATCAGTCTTAACCTTACAACAGCATAGGTAGTAGTACCTACGATGTCTATTTTTTTAAAGATGCAGAACAAGTTGTTCGGCTTTGTATTAATAAGAAGATGATTGACCCAGTTTTTGAGGGAAATCGGGCCCAAAAACCACACCCATGCCAATACAACAGAGAACGACAACCCAAAGAAGGAGTGGATCCGAAGAAACCTAGCCTGGTCTAATACACGCAACGCCTTCAGCAAGGTTACGGCGTTAGGAAACGTCGCCGCCACTCGCCCAAGACGGACCGAATTCACACCCGTGGAAGGAACTAGGGGACGCAATGCCCCAACAGGGAAGACGGCGCCCCCTGTGCGGCGTTACCATCGCCAGGCTTTCACCCAATAGACCCCAGTTCAGACGTCACCCCAGCTTCCCCGATCCAAACAAATCATCACCGTCATCGCTGCTGAGTCGCCCCGCTGAAACCTCGCCCGGGGATCGACGCGCCGGCTGCACACGTAGCAGCAGAGCTGCATCAGCCACCCCCATGGCAAGAAAACATGCCAAAAAACCAGCAAACGCCCCAAAAACCAGCAAAAACCAACTACGATGTCTATTACATAAGATAAATGGAACATATAGTCTCGAACTCCGGCTTGTCGCCGAAGATCGCGGCCGCTGCAGCCTACGCGGCTCGTGTAACATCCTAGATGTTAATAGACAATTAAAATTTTAAACATGTCATCATATGCATTGCAAAGCATGCTTAGTTGGATAACCTTTAAATGCCTTAATTAAAATAAGTTTATTTATTTAGAAATTATTGTGCTTTAGGGTTTTAGAGTGATTTTATTTTGTGCACATGTGTTTGATCTTAATTATGATTTTGATTGATTGTTTTTATATAAATAGAAGTTTTCCAAATTATGATTCTATGGACTGGTGTGATGCTTGAGCTTTAAAATGGTTTTGATGGATGTAATGTTTGATTAAAGTTTTATCCCTAAGTAATTATATTTTATAAATCTTAAATTCAAATTATAAATTCGAAAATCTATTTTCAAAACTATTGAGAATTTGGCGATGAGCCCAAAAGCAAAAGTGTAGATCTTGTTAAATTGAGAAACTTTTGTTCTTGGAGATTTTCAACTTCTATTTAATTTTTGGGAGATTTTTGAAGAAGAAGAGAGGAAGATGAACTAGTACACTACGAGAAACAGCCTAGTTGCACATACGTGCTTGCTTGCCTGCTCACCGGCGTGACGTGGCCGTCGTCGATGCTTCTAGTGCCTGGACACGCAGCTGAGCGCGTGGCCGAGCTCGTGCTGGACCTAGCAAAGTTGTAGTTCGCCTCCTTGCTATTTAGACAGTCACTGCCGGCGCCTCGTTCTCTCGTCTCGCGCGTGCTCGTCGCTGCCGTGGCCGAGCAGAGCTCTGCCGCCGCTGTCCCTTGTTTCCGGCTCTCCTCCGTCCAAGCTGACAGAGCCACCGCCTTCCTAAGCTCGCGCTACGTATCCTCAGCTCCATCCACGGCCGCACCTTCCCTTGCTCCATCGCCGCCAGGAAGCGCAGCAGCAGCACCGGCTGCCTTGGCCGGACGCCGGGCTCACTGCAGCAGCCATGGCCGGGCCAAGCTGGCTGCGCCATCGCCTTGCCCTAACCGCACTCGCTGTTGACACTTGTTATCATATAAATTTATTAATCAAATAAACATAAGAAAGGGGTATAAATCATAATAAGAACCTAGAATAGGGTGTCACTAACATATTTCCACCAGTTTTGGTAAAGTTGTAAATTGCGAGGGGACTAAACAGGAAAAAAGCGAGAGTTCGCGAGCCGCACGACTACGCGACGTAACGCAATCCAACTCCGAGAAAGACTCTAGAAGGCTTCGGATTACTCGACGACGTGATCGAGACTTAGCACCCAAGAAACCATCATCTAGAAGACTCGAAAGCCACGACGCACCGCTGACCCGTGTGGGCCCCCCACGGGCCGGTGTTGATGCTCACTAACTCATATTTTTATGCATCAACCATTCATGGAAAAGAACTAAAATAAAATTAGATAACCTTATTAGGGTTTTTACTAATGAATTCCATGAGTTTTGGTAAAGTTGTGATTTGCGGGGACTTAACAAAAATCAGCGAAATGACGTGGCATACGACCGACGTAACGCAATGCAATCCAACTCCAAAATGAATCCGAAAGGCTACGGATCTCTCCCGACGTGAACTAACTTCGAACCAAGAAATACATCATCTAGAAGACTCCAGAACACGCGACGCACGACGGGACCCAGAGGGGAGGCCCCCCTGGGCCGATCGGCCCAATAATGGGGCCGATCGGCCCCTCCAGGCCGCCGTCTCAGCTCCGCTTCTGGAATGTTCCTCAACCGCCTCCAAGACTCGATCTAAACCAGTTGATTTGAGTCGGTTTGATCCGAGGGCGACGTAAGAAGTGCGGGATTTATTCAAGGTTAATACCACATCGCCTCGTTGAAGTAGAAGAGACAGAGGAAGACCGATATATAAACAGCCCAAGACCCCTCAAGCCAAGACAAGTCCAAGTTGATCTAAAGCTTCACGTTCAATAAGAAGTAGATCAAGGAAGAGCCAAGACAGAACAAGAAGAGGAGACACCACGAGATAGGATAGCTAATTCATAGCTCTTTGAGCCTAGATTAGATAGAAAGTCGGGTTTAGAGAAGAGAGAGTGTATGCTCCTGGTTACGGATCAATAAGTTACACTATGGATCAATATAATTATTGTTTTCATACACCTTCGTGCTATTTAATTATTATGCATACAATTAGTTTACTTACACTTTATTCTAGTCATAGCATATTTGATATAGTCATTATTCATGGTAATTCGAAGTACTTATTCGTAGAGCTCCTAGTATATTACAGCCGTATGCTAGGTAATAGAGAGTATGTAGGCATGGTGCTTAGATATAATTTATTTGCGGATTCACCTTATATGCCTGGGTCGTGTGGTAGATCGTAGTGGTGACAAAGACTATTGAGTCCTTTGCAATCCTCCCCGTGTATAAGACTAGTCGATAATGATTCTTGGGATGATCTTGTTTCGTTCTTGATTTTCTTAAGTAATCTTCGGGGTACACATTTTTATTTATGGTTTTGATATATATATGATCTTATGCTATGCCTGTTTATTTCCACTTCGTAAATTCTTTGTATGCTACATAAGAACTGTCCCGTCTGTCATAAATCCAATCCTAATCTAACTAGGAATTAATCTTATCCTATTGTTCACCACGTGCACCTCACCTGTCTTATATACCTTATCACTATTATCTTTTATTGGCTCACCCTGTTTAAGTAAATGCTAAACCACCGAATCTCATTAGTCTTCTATCACTGTCCTTAATCAAATGAATTGTTAATCTTATCTTCCTCGTGGATTCGATATTTAAAAACCCTCCCCGGGTGAAATGCTCACTGGATATCCGTGCGCTTGCGGATCTATTTCTCTGTAAGTTAATAAATACCAACAAGCATTTCTCGCGCCGTTGCTTAGGAAGATTTAGATAACTTTTCTTTTTGATTATTGATAGATGAATTCTAAGTGTGGATTTGCTACTTAGCATCCCTCGCTAAACAGATTTACCCGTTTATTGTCTTTTTCCATCTTACTTGCGGGGTATTAACAAAGTTAGACCGTGATTCACTATACTTCATCATCCGAATCAAGTCAACCAGCAAACACCAAGTTCCCGAAGCCATGCCCGAAAAAGACGTTGCGAGAGTTCTCTGCTCCAAACATCGAGAACATTCGCATCGACCTACACTTCAAATCAATCATGAGTTCGAGCTCAAGGCAAGCCTCATCAACATGGTGCAAGCTAACCCGCTTTGAAGGAAAGACACATGAAGATGCAAGCACTCATCTCCGCACTTTCATGGAGATAGGCGCCACCATCAATATCAAGAACATTCCCAAGGACATGATCCTCGCTCCGTTTATTCCCTTTCTCACTATCGGGAAGAGCGAGGCAATGGTTCTACTCCAAAGAACAAAAGATAGACACATGGGAGAAATGTTCAACCACATTCTTATCAAAATTTTTCCCCATAGGCAAAACCAATGCCTTACGTGGAAAAATTACCAACTTTCAGCAGCAAAAAGGAGAATCTATTCCGCAGGCATGGGAACGTTTTCAAGAATACATATCGAGATTGCCCTCACCATGGAATGGAAGAATGGATGCTCTTACAAGGATTCTACCATGGACTAATTCAAAAACCAAGAGAGCATCTAGACGCCACTCTTTGGAGGATCATTCTTATCACTCATACCGGGGAAAGCCAACATACTTATGTGTAAGATATCGAAAAATCAAGGCTGGACCCCGAAGAACACCCAATACCGTCATCAAAGTGAAGAAATAGAAGAAGAACAAGAAGACTTGAAGGCAAGTATCAACTGGGATGGACGTGCTACTAAATTGGCTTGAGGAGCGAGCCAACTACAAGAAGAACCGACAAGCTTTACAAGACTACATGAACGCTTCAAGAAGTTCAAGCTTGGTGGTTCACGAATCAAAGACCAACCCAAAAAGAAGACCCGCAACCACGACCAACTTACGCAGTACATAACATCCGAACAAGAGGTGGTAAGCAAACTACCGATCCACCATTCCCGACAGAGCAAGAAGACCTTCGGGTTAGGGAAACCTACGGCACCCGCAGCCACCGCACAACCCGTAGTACCGGCCAACATTCCCGAAGACAAGGATGATGACGTAGAAGAAGTTGTGCGCCAAGAACCCGTGGGACAAGACTTTCACGACACCAATTTCCTACCCTATCCAAGAAGAATAAGAAGACCTCAAATTGATGATCAATTCGCAAATTCATAGAGGTAATCCGTAAACTTTATATTAATGTACCTCTACTAGATGCCATGCGTCCCTACATACGCCAAGTACATTAGAGATATCTTAAACAAGAAGAGACCATTACCAACCACGGAGATCATCAAGCTAACAAGAGTGTAGTGCGGCAATCCTAAACACGTTACCCATCAAGAAAAAAGGATCCGGGATGCCCCACTATAGAGTGCTCAATCGAGATCAATATTTCAACAACGCACTCGTGATCTTGGAGCAAGTGTCAAGCAGTGATGCCCAAGGTTGTCTTCGATAAGCTCAAGCACCCTACCTTGGTTCCAACATCAATGTGTCTACAACCAGCGTATCAATCGGTTACCCGCTAGGAATCGCCGAGAATGTTCCAGTGAGGATCCGGGAGTTCTTTGTGCCCGGTCGACTTCGTTGTAATCGACATGCACCCGCACTCCGTGATCTCACTCATCCCTGGACGACCATTCCTTAGCACCGCCAACGCTAACATCAACGTCGTGGAGAGATCACATTTGAGATCAATGGAAAGGAGGAGAAGTTCGCCTTCAAACCTGCACTGTAACTCGCCACCAATGCGAACATGATCAATCAAGAGAAGACGATGCCGCATTTAACCATCCTCTCCGATGGAGGATGCACCAGAGGACTAGAAGATTGGAAGGTCCCCTGCTCGAGGACCTTAACTACGGACCCTCGCCGTCGTAACTCGGTAAAAATTTAAAAATCCAAAAATATTTTATTCCTTGCATTTATTTTCGCAATTTAAATTCTTGCACTTTTACATTCATCGTAAAAAGAAAAATTACGCCCCATGATTAATTTTTTGCGGAGTAAAACCCGTTTAATTACTTTTTCTGTGGTGGCACAAAAATAATTTTTACATCTTTCATTTTTTTATTCAGAAAATACAAAAATATTACAACCTTACAAGTGGGACCCATATGTCATAGGGACAAAACATCAAATCATCACTTTCTTTATTCCCTTTTCTCCTCCACCATCCAATTTCCACCAAAGATAACTTCCACTTGACCTAACATATACTATTCTAGCGTGGAATTTCAGCAAATAATAGATGGTGGAGAGGGCACCCGAATGGGCCCACTTGTGGGGCCGACCGCCCAATAATCAGCCGATCGGCCCCCCCCGGCCTATAAATAGAGCCGCCAACCTCCTTCTCTTCTCATCCCAAGCAACTAGAAATTCTGATTTCGAAGAGAGAAGAAGAACCGCCTTGAGCAGATTAGGAAAGAATTAGAGGAGAGAAAACTTAGAAGAAAAATCCTTTAGAAATCCTCTCGCCAAAATCCCGTAAAAATGTCGTCCTTGCTTGGAAGGTTTCGCCGGTCACGCTCAAACTCTCGGGCTGGTTCCGAGCGATCAATGAGCACCGACACAAGAGCGACGCCATCACCTCTAGCTTCTCCATCTCCAATGCCTTCACCAAGCCGAGGTAAAACTCGACCTTGGACGTACACCTTCATTTGCAAGCGTGAGACGAAAGGAGTAGGTATGATAAACTTAAGAACGTAGATTTCTCACTTACTCCTATGCTAGATAATACATTCATGGACCGTATAGGAATTTTACCGTAATTCAATATTATTTTTCAAATTCGGATGGTCTTCTTTCTATGACACCTCCGAGAGGGGTGCCTATTCTCACATTAGAATTTTTGTGCACACTAAATTACACCGAGGATGGGACCGGAGTGACCTTTCGGTTATTCCGCGGACTTACACGATGACATGGAGACAACTTCGGTCTTTGCACTAGGTTTTGAGTCAAGCTGCCCCATAAATGTAACCTCCACCTTAAGCGACTTCAACAGGGAAGTATTCGGAACGAAATTACCGAAGGGTATGTTCCACCGACCTCGCACAAATGACATCCACCTTCCAACACTAAGATATTTACACAAATGGATGGCCCTTGTCCTTTTCCCACGAAAGGACAATATCATCCGCATCTGATCGAGAGCCGGCATTCCTATATGCCGCATTGTTAGAAGACATCCGTTTCACCCGTTATGTCACTAGTAGACCATTGGCTATCACTCCCCAACTTAGTTGGAGAGATAAGCTGCACTTCATTAATCACTCGTATAGCCAATGATCTAGGCCTGCTGGGAGATGACACCACCATCACGTACATAACCACTCCACGAGATATCATAGGGTACGACTATTTTCGGGCAGGGGCAGTTGGGTAAGATAAGACCGAGAACAATATTACTACCTTCATAACAACAATGCAATCCCGTTACCTAACCCGGATTAGGCATATACTGCGGCAATCTTTCTTGATACATACGCAGTACGCCCCAACGTCGACCATCCACATCAAGCGAGCTTCAACATCCCAATACGCAGGAGCCGACCAAACTCCGAGGAGGGTGCAAATAGTACCAAGCATACGAGGGCTTCGTGCCACCGCATCCACGTCCGCGCCTACCCAGGAGGACCGCTGCCCACACAGAAATACCGTAAGGTAGTCATCTTTGCATTTACGCCGGCCCGTCATTCTTTTGCGGGGTTACGAGTACCGCGATCTAGCAATATCCCGCCGAGGTGTGCACGACAATATGCGCACCCTAATCAACACTCAGAACGCCCACTCCGACATCTTGTACAATCAGCAAGAGTGGATGCGACAAAGGGGGAACAGCTGGACGACATCCAGGACGCGGTGGAGACCAACACCGAACAACAAATTGAGACTTTTCGGCCGCATGGGACATAGGTAAGTGCATCAAGCGACTTGGGGAGTGGTCCCCGTTAAAAACCACAAATGAGGGAACCCCCTGTCAAACCAACCAATCGTCGGACCCTTGGGGAAGGAGTGCCCCCAAGGTAAGTATCTATCTATCTATTTATCTATTTATCTATATTACTATAGTTTTTAATTATTTAGCTATATATTTATATTTGAGTCCTGTCTATTTAGCTAGTATAAATAATATTTGTTTTAATATATATATATATAGGTGTGCTATAAAAAAAAAAAATGAGAATAATAATTATATTGATCTCGTGAATTATGCTATAAGAACATGATAGATGTTGCTCCTCCGTGATCAATGCCTAGTTTACCATATTTATTCCTCCCAACATGGATATAATTGTTTAGATTCTAAAACATGCTTTGAACTTGAGTTACGTGGGAGTATGATCTTAAATTTCAAGTCTAGGCAATTGATTGATATGATATAATAAAAGTTGAGCTACTATCTATCTTGTTCATACGTGACGCTTAAATTCGGAGTATTAATCTTTGAAAATTTTAAATGAGTCTCCCCTATGACATAAGCCCGATAAAATAAAATAAATACCTTGTTGAAAATATGCTAAAATTGCTTCTGTTATATATATCTCTATGCTTTCAAGAGACTTGGGCATGACAAGCAAAAATAAAATAAAAAAGAAAAATATATATATATGAGAGAAAAGTGAGATGAGAAAGAGGGAGAGAAATGAACAAGTGTTCTACTAGGCGAGAAGAGCCTACCTCTCTAATAAAAGAGATGAAAAATGAACAAATGTTCGGAGCGAGTAGAGCTCACATCTCGAAAAAGAAAAAGGAGAGAGAAGAATGTGACAAAAGTCAATACGAGTGAGAAGAGCTCACCTCTCCAATTAAGTTGTCATGTAACCCAAGGTTCTCTAAAAAAAATTTATTACTGTAAGGAGAGATATATTTTCAGAAACAAAAGAAGCAAAGAAAAGGGCTAAGAATTTAAATGTTTACTATTAATTGTTGTCATACAGGAATACTCCGTGCTTTCACCTTTTAATCCTTTTGTAAAACTCCGAGTTATAGTGAAACCACGAACTTGAGACATGGTGTTTGACTTAATTGTTCTATCTTTCAATAGTCCAAGATTCATGATGATAAAAACTCCATGCTCTCAAGTAAATATAAGCAAGTTTATGATTCTAAATTCTTCATCCTACCTTGGTTGAGATTTACTTTGATAACACACACAGGGCCTTGCTAGGGACTAGCAAGAGGTAAGCTTTGGGGGAGTTTGTTGATGCTCACTAACTCATATTTTTATGCATCAACCATTCATGGAAAAGAACTAAAATAAAATTAGATAACCTTATTAGGGTTTTTACTAATGAATTCCATGAGTTTTGGTAAAGTTGTGATTTGCGGGGACTTAACGTAAAAATCAGCGAGAAATGACGTGGCATACGACCGACGTAACGCAATGCAATCCAACTCCAAAATGAATCCGAAAGGCTACGGATCTCTCCCGACGTGAACTAACCGGAACCAAGAAATACATCATCTAGAAGACTCGAGAACACGCGACGCACGACGGGACCCGCAGGGGAGGCCCCTGGGCCGATCGGCCCAATAATAATGGGGCCGATCGGCCCCCCCAGCCGCCGCCTCGCCTCCGCTTCGAATGTTCCTCAACCGCCTCCAAGACTCGATCTAAACCAGCTTGATTTGAGTCGGTTTGATCCGAGGGCGACGTAAGAAGTGCGGGATTTATTCAAGGTTAATACCACATCGCCTTTGTTGAAGTAGAAGAGACAGAGGAAGACCGATATATAAACAGCCCAAGACCCCTCAAGCCAAGACAAGTCCAAGTTGATCTAAAGCTTCACGCTCAATAAGAAGTAGATCAAGGAAGAGCCAAGACAGAACAAGAAGAGGAGACACCACGAGATAGGATAGCTAATTCATAGCTCTTTGAGCCTAGATTAGATAGAAAGTCGGGTTTAGAGAAGAGAGAGTGTATGCTCCTGGTTCTCGATCGATAAGTTACACTATGGATCAATATAATTATTGTTTTCATACACCTTCGTGCTATTTAATTATTATGCATACAATTAGTTTACTTACACTTTATTCTAGTCATAGCATATTTGATATAGTCATTATTCATGGTAATTCGAAGTACTTATTCAGTAGAGCTCCTAGTATATTACAGCTGTATGCTAGGTAATAGAGAGTATGTAGGCATGGTGCTTAGATATAATTTATTTAAGTGGATTCACCTTATATGCCGGGTCGTGTGGTAGATCGTAGTGGTGACAAAGACTATTGAGTCCTTTGCAATCCTCCCCGTGTATAAGACTAGTCGATAATGATTCTTGGGATGATCTTGTTTCATTCTTGATTTTCTTAAGTAATCTTCGGGGTACACATTTTTTATTTATGGTTTTGATATATATATGATCTTATGCTATGCCTGTTTATTTCCACTTCAAAATTCTTTGTATGCTACATAAGAACTGTCCCGTCTGTCATAAATCCAATCCTAATCTAACTAGGAATTAATCTTATCCTATTGTTCACCACGTGCACCTCACCTGTCTTATATACCTTATCACTATTATCTTTTATTGGCTCACCCCTGTTTAAGTAAATGCTAAACCACCGAATCTCATTAGTCTTCTATCACCGTCCCTTAATCAAATGAATTGTTAATCTTATCTTCCTCGTGGATTCGATATTTAAAAACCCTCCCCGGGTGAAATGCTCACTTTGGATATCCGTGCGCTTGCGGATCTATTTCTCTGTAAGTTAATAAATACCAACAAAAGGCCCAATAACCCAAACCGAGCGGCCGATCAAGCCCCCGCCAAGTCACCCCTTGTCTCCATGAAGCTTCCTCAACCGACTCTAAGACGCAATCTAATCCACTCGTTTAATGTCGGTTTGATCCGAGGGCGTCGGTGGGAGCACGAGATGTATCTAAGTCCAACACTGCACCTCCTCCGGGACTATATAAGGAGACCCCTACCCCCCTTTCGGATCATCAAGTTCTCAATTCAGCAACAACGCTTCAAGATCCAAGTCATCAATCCCACGCTCTAGAAACACCGCTTTAGGAAGAGTAGCAATCAAGATTAGATCTAGTAGGAAGGGAGAAATCCGCTCGACCGTCGGAGGCCGGCTCAAGATCAGGCCTCGTTCTTGTAAGTTCTTCATTGTAAGTAGTCTTCAAGTTCCAGGACACGTTCTTAATATGAATATCTTGATCATGTTTATATTCGAGATTATTTGTTCTAGTATTTACTTTGATTACACGTTTAGCATAGTTGAATTACAAGTTATGTTCATGCATGGATTCGTATAACGCTCATCCTTTCGTTCGAGGGTGAGTGGTAGAGATGATGTAATCGTGGTGATTAGATCTTATTTACTGCGTTTGTACCCTATGTGCCGGGTCGGTGTGGTAGATCGTGGTGGTGACAAAGACCATTGAGTCCTTTTGCAATCCATCCCCTTATGTAGGCCTAGCGGATGATATTATTCGGGTTGTTCTAAGTTTCGGCCTTAGTCTTCACGGATTACTCGTCCTCATGTGAGGATTTAATTAGTCTTTCTTCAATGATTGTTAGATGTATTGCACTAATCGAGTAGATCCTAACTTATAGTTTAGAGTTACATATTGGAGTTTCTAATGCTAGCTAGCCTATGAATTGCTATCGTCCACTGTTTGACACTTTCTATTTTGCACACCTGGATATGACTTGGTTGAATCTATTTATTAGAACTTTATCATTATCTTTATTGTGAACTTTGATCCCTTTGTTTAAGTAATTGATAGATTTAACACTTAAGATTTGCTTACGAGAGATGATTAAGGTGTTTAGATACACCTATGCATAGTTAATTCACGATAGTAGACTTCTTTCCCTGTGGTAGAATATAAATTCAACACCTGGTTCTTACTCCCGGTTAAAATGCTACAATGGTATATTCATATCTGTGCGCTTGCGGATACCCAGTTATAATTGTTTATTTACTTATTAAGAAGTTTATCAAGGCATAGTATAAATATTTTATTCCTTGCATATTAGTAGTTTAACTATAGGGATGACAACCTTTTCAGATATGCTATGAACTGCAATGAATTATTTCTTTTAGTTTTATCTGAAGCAACATCTGATATCCTTTCTAGACGCCATTACTAGTTAGTGACGTTAGAAATACCAACAAGCATTTTTAGGCGCCGTTGTTGGAAAGAAAGTCTTTAGCCCAAGAAAATATAAATATAGGAATAACTTGCATGCATCTCTCTCACGCATTGTAAAGTACTAAATTTATCATTTATTGTAAAACAGGTTTACCCTTGTTCTTTCCACTTTTGTCTATTTGAAATGCGGGGTAATGTATGAATAGGAATCTTCCCGGAAACTTCGTTTCAGATCCGTAAAAACTCTTGAAGCGAGGCAAGATCCAAGTTGAAATCTCAACCCACGATCGCTGCCTTGGAAGACTCCTCCACCGTGCGGCTTAACACCCGTGTTCGAAGTTATGGCGAACAAGACCCTCCGCGAATACTCACGCACCGACTACGGCCAACATCCGCACTTTGGCCGCGGTCGATGTGGGAGACAAAGCTTTTGAGCTCAAGCCTGCACTCATCAACATGGTACAAGCTAGCCAATTCGTGGAAAAGCCCATGAAGATGCCAATGCTCACCTACAACACTTCCTAGAGATGCAGTGGCACCTTCACCATCAAAGATGTCTCAAGAGATGCAATCCTACTTCGTCTGTTCCCATTCTCACTGTGGGATGAGCGAAGCAAATGGTTCTACGCCAACAAAGACAAACTCACTACTTGGACACTTTGCTCTACCGCCTTTCGGCAAAGTTTTTTTTCCCTATAGGCAAAACCAACGCCTTACGGGGAAAATCTCAAGTTTTCAGCGGCAACAACACGACGAATCCGTTCGAGGTGTGGGAGCGCTTCCAAGACTACATCTCGAAATGCCCACACCATGAAATGGAGAACCGGCTACTCATGCGAGGTAGACCTTCTACCACGGGCTCAATAACAACACCCGTGAGACCATGGACGCCGCCGGCTTTGGAGGAGGACGTGAACTACATCAACAACAACAATCGCATCGTCCCCCAATCAAGGATGGAATCAACAATGAGACCCAACTACCAAGGTAACTACTCAGTAACTATCAAGGTAATAACTCTTTCAATAACTTCCCACCTTTAAGAGAGTTAGTACAAAACCAAGGTAGACTCATGGATAATCTGTCTAAGAAGTTAGCTTCCAATGATAAAATGCTAGAAACTATTAGTGCTAAAATGGAAAGCTTTTCTTACGCAATAAAGAACCAAAGATAGCTTCAATAAAATGATAGAATCTCGCTTATCTCAAATGGCTTTATCTACTCCTATGCCTAACCCAGTAAGATTCCGGCCAAATACGGAAGAATTAGAATCGCAAATCTTGTCGATGTCTACTATGCGGTATTCGCACCAAGGGTGCACAAGAAGGACCTAAGTGGACCGACCGGGACATGCCCGCCAAGAAAGGAGATCCGGGGAGACCAACATCTACGACGCGCCCTACGACTTTGGCTCAAGTGTCAACATTATGCCTAAGGTAAACCTTGAGCCAGGTTCAGATTTATTATACACAACCATGTGCCTACAACTTGCGTGATCAATCGCTATGCTACCCCGAAGGCATCCTGGAAGACGTTTGTCTTTACATCGGTAAGCTCTATGTGGCCACCGACTTCGTGGTCTGGATACGGGCAAAGGTAAGAACGCCCGATCATTCCGGGGCGCCCTTTCCTTGCCACCACCAAGGCCATCATCTACGCCGACACCGCGATCGTCTTCACCGTCAACAAACAGGGGAGAGATTCAACCGCAAACACAAGACCCTAGCTCCCCCTCGCTCCACCGTACCACTACCGCATACTCAAAATACACGCACCACCGCCGAGGAGAGGACAAAAAGAAGAAGCAAGAACAAGAAGAACCGTCAACCTCGACCACACGTGGAACAAGTCTTGATGATCAATCAAGTTGCAAATGTAACGCAAGACTCTCGGCGCGTCCCACCACCACTAGAGAAGCTAGACGACCCTCGAGTTCCATCAATCCACCGCTCCATTAATCAATGGAACTTCCATACAAGTTGTGCGACACGGGATAGGGCATCAACCTAATGTCAAAGGTAACGTATCAATTGATATATGGTAATCGCCTTTGTGTTCCACCTATGTATCTTTGCTGCAGATGGCGGATCAATCACACCGATTCCCTAAGGTATTGCACCTAAACGTCCCTATCAAAATCAAAGACGCTATGTCCTCACCGACTTTTTAGTCATGGACATGGGAGAAGAAGAACAAGATCCTCCTATAGTACTTGGAAGACCGTTCTCAACACTACAAGAGCCATCATCTACATCAGGATCGGCGAGATTCACTTCCGCTTTCAAGGTAAAAAGATCTGTTTGTTTCTTCAATACTTACACTAATAATGAACAGCCCCCAAGAAAGACCAAGGGCCAAGCGTCTCCCGAGACTACAAAACAAAGAAGAACGGACTCGAAGATGGAGCACATCAAGAGGATAGAGAAAGACATCAAGGAAAAATACACTCAGCTCCTACCCGTCTTGAATTCTACACCGCCACACCCGAGAGGTCTCCACCAAAGAAGCAATCTTGGAAGAAGAAAGAAGTCAGGCTCGCCAAGAAAAATGACAAAAGTACATCTTCGAGAGACCCAACCACGCCCGATCAACAAGCGAACAATCGACTTCCTCGGCTGCTTAAGTCTACACCGCCCTTTGAGATCATTGAAGGAACCCTACCAGGTACAACATTTATACGAGGGCCCATAGATCGACACCACGCCATGGGAGTAAGTGCTCTAAACTCTCGCGAGAGGTAACTCGGTATTTATCTGCATATTTAATTTTCTGCAAAGCATATTTTAATTAGCATATTTCCTTTAGCATTTTTACTTTTTCTAAACCTGCACTTAGAAAATCTCAAAAAATATGTTTGTTGCATTCACATCAGTTTCCTAAAGCCCCATGCAAGCACTCCTTGCCGTGGTGGCATAAAAATAAAAATACAAAAATATTGCACTCATATGTTTTTGCATTAGCATCCCTATTGCATAGAAAAATTTTTAAAAATATGTGGGCACATGAAGGTCCACACGTTTTTCTAAAAAATAAAAATCCAAAAAGACATGAGCACATGAAGGCTCACATTAACATCCTAGAATTTATTCCTTCGGGTATGTGCGAAATTAATATTAACAGGGAAGAACATTAAAGGAGACCCCAAAAGAGGAGCAAGCTCCAAGGATGAACACAGGACTACTTTAAGATCAAACTTGGGGGAGAGCACCCCCGTTTATCTCAATAAGTATCACTACCCTATGTCTTAAATATTAGCTAGATATTATATTTGCTTAGAGTTAATGAGTCTTAATTAAAAGTCTTAGTGTTAAAGAGTCAAATAAATGCTAGATCTTTGCTAGATTGCTTTCTTCCTTTTAATTATGATCTTGATGATATATGCTAAGGAAATGATGAATAGTTGCTCCGCCTTAATTCCTCTTAAAAGTACTTACACTTTGGACTTAGATTCTCCCAAAGCTTTAAATGCTTAATTTGCTCTAAACCCAACACCTGTGGGAAGCACATGCTTAATCTGAGTCTTAGCATTGAAAGATAAAAATACATGAAAAGTTGAGCTGCTGTTTATCATATTCCTAGAGATACCTGATTCCTAGTTTTTATCTTTGAAAATTATAAAACATTACATGATGAGTTCCTTAGCTATGACCCTTAAGAGTTTATCATCCGCATCAAGATCATCCCACTCCACTAATTACGCTGCTTCTAACCCGGAAGTACGCCTCCCCATACTCCATCAAGCCGCTAGCCATGATTATAAAAATAAACTCTTGCAATCTTTGGATATATCTCTCTCAGTGTTTTTATAGAGGCTGGGCTACATTCGAAAAAAAAAAAAAATAATATATTTAGAGAAAAAGTGAGACGAGAGAGGGAGAGTAACGGACAAAAAGTCATACTAGACGAGAAGGGCCTACCTCCCTAATAATAAAAATATATTTAGAGATGAATAATGGACATGTGTCCGAGGGTGAGTAGGGCCCACATCTCTAAGGAGAGAGAAAAATGGACACAAGTCCGGGGCAAAGCCCACCTCTCCAAGAATGGACAGCCCAGGTCCTAGCAATTTGTAGAAAGAGAGATATAGTCCAAGATGTTTGAGAAGAAAAATACTAAAAAGGCTAAGGGCTATTTACTACCTTTCATCCTCATCCACTTCACCGCTATCATCCCACTATGTATGTCCCGCCACATGTATAACTCCACTACCACCATCTACTTAAGAGGGTCATACATAGGATCTCTGAGTTTTCTTTTGAAAAATATTGCAAAACCCCAGGATGATAGTTGATCAAAGAACTTGAGACATGGTACTTAACTTGATTGTTTTATCTTGCTTATGATTCATGAAAAGGTTACGCCCCATGGTAAACAGGTATGAAAGAGCAATCGGTTAAGAGGAGAATTTATTTCGATTAACACACGATTTCCGAGGTATGAAAGCGTAGTAGCAACTCCCCGATCCTACTATAGCATATAGCTTTGCTAGGGACTAGCAAAGGGTAAGCTTGGGGGAGTTTGTTGACACTTGTTATCATATAAATTTATTAATCAAATAAACATAAGAAAGGGGTATAAATCATAATAACAACCTAGAATAGGGTGTCACTAACATATTTCCACCAGTTTTGGTAAAGTTGTGAATTGCGGGGGACTAAACAGAAAAAAGCAGAGGAGTTCGCGAGCCATACGACTACGCGACGTAACGCAATCCAACTCCGAGAAAGACTCTAGAAGGCTTCGGATTACTCCCGACGTGATCGAGACTTAGCACCCAAGAAACCATCATCTAGAAGACTCCAGAAGCCACGACGCACCGCGGGACCCAGGGTGGGCCCCACCCTGGGCCGGCCGCCCCCAATAACCAGCCGAGCGGCCCGCCCCCGGCCAAGTCACCCCCTCCCAGGAAGCTTCCTCAACCGACTCTAAGACGCAATCTAATCCACTCGTTTAATGTCGGTTTGATCCGAGGGCGTCGGTGGGAGCACGAGATGTATCTAAGTCCAACACCTGGCACCTCCTCCGGACTATATAAGGAGACCCCTAGACCCCCTTTCGGATCATCAAGTTCTCAATTCAAAGAACAACGCTTCAAGATCCAAGTCATCAATCCCACGCCTAGAAACACCGCTTTAGGAAGAGTAGCAATCAAGATTAGATCTAGTAGGAAGGGAGAAATCTGCTCCCGACCGTCGGAGGCCGGCTCAAGATCGTGCCTCGTTCTTGTAAGTTCTTCATTGTAAGTAGTCTTCAAGTTCCAAACACGTTCTTAATATGAATATCTTGATCATGTTTATATTCGAGATTATTTGTTCTAGTATTTACTTTGATTACACGTTTAGCATAGTTGAATTCTTGTTATGTTCATGCATGGATTCGTATAGCGCTCATCCTTTCGTTCGGAGGGGTGAGTGGTAGAGATGATGTAATCGTGGTGATTAGATCTTATTTACCCGCGTTTGCACCCTATGTGCCGGGTCGTGTGGTAGATCGTGGTGGTGACAAACACCATTGAGTCCTTTGCAATCCATCCCCGTATGTAGGCCTAGCGGATGATATTGTTCGGGTTGTTCTAAGTTTCGCCTTAGTCTTCACGGATTACGTCCTCATGTGAGGATTTAATTAGTCTTTCTTCGATGATTGTTAGATGTATTGCACTAATCGAGTAGATCCTAACTTATAGTTTAGAGTTACATATTGAGTTTCTAATGCTAGCTAGCCTATGAATTGCTATCGTCCTTTGTTTGACACTTTCTATTTTGCACACTGGATATGACTTGGTTGAATCTATTTATCGAACTTTATCATTATCTTTATTGTGAACTTTGATCCCTGTTTAAGTAATTGATAGATTTAACACTTAAGCTTTGCTTACGAGAGATGATTAAGGTGTTTAGATACACCTATGCATAGTTAATTCACGATAGTAGACTTCTTTCCCTCGTGGTAGAATATAAATTCAACACCGGTTCTTACTCCCTGCTAAAATGCTACAATGGTATATTCATATCTGTGGCGCTTTGCGGATACCCATTATAATTGTTTATTTACTTATTAAGAAGTTTATCAAGGCATAGTACGAATATTTTATTCCCGGCATATTAGTAGTTTAACTATAGGGATGACAACCTTTTCGTCGGATATGCTATGAACTCGCAATGAATTATTTCTTTTAGTTTTATCCGAAGCAACATCGATATCCTTTCTAGACGCCATTACTAGTTAGTGACGTTAGAAATACCAACACTTCGCCGGCCCTCGCCGCCGGTGCGCCCCACGCCTGGCCAAAAAGCCCGCTCGTGCTCGTGTCGGTAATGCGTAAGGTTGAAGAAGGAGGACCCAGATTCAAATAGAAGCTTTTCGAGGATTCCTGATGTAATTTTCTTAACTTATATGAATAGTGTGTTATATTTAACTGCAGTTTCATAAAAGTTTGGGGGCTCATTTGCAAAGTTGCCAAGTCAAAGTCTTCTTAGGCCGAATTGGGCCAGCCGCCTCACTTGTTCATATTGGGCCAAGCCAGATTCAGCCTAAGTGCTCTTTTTCTTTATTTATATGTTTTATCAATTTTCTTTATAATGAATAGTGCTCGATTTTGTGAATTTCATAGAAATTCAAACTTAGCTTTCCAAATTCTGAAACTTTTTGTAGAGCCATCTCATGAGTATATGTATCCATGAAAAAAATTTGAAACTTTGATTTTGAGTAGTTCTTGCATGTTTTAAAATACATTCTTTAATTAAAAAATGCATCTTCCATGGTTTTTTAGAAAATAAAATATTTATTAAAAAATCATGAAAATTTATTTGGTGCTGTTTATGCTATGTTCTACTTGTATAAAAAGTTTAGAACCATTTTGAATTATTTAAATTATTTTCTATTTTATGCTTTATTTGTTTTATTAGAAAAGGTCGTGTTTAGTGTCTATTGACTTAGGTTTTGTGTGATGTTGGGATTGTTTTGTAGAATCTTGGATCATACCACAATCAAATGGTCCTTGAAAACTCGTTAGACAATGGTGATGATATATTTTAGAGTAGTTCAACAAGTTGGTTTTGTTGGGTTGCAACTTCATCGTGAAGGAAAGTTGTACTCAGGTCGTTTATCATTTCATGTATCCATCAAGCATCATATTTATACTTCATCATGCGAAAAGCATGCATCATCATTTACGTGTAATAAACGAGAGAGTGATATGGTTCACAATGACCAAGCTTTGGAGAAGGTGTATCCAACGTAGGTGTCGGTGTCAAGTGTGATTTCGGTGATCCTTCTACGGAATCTAACTTTCCCTCGCAACACGTGCAAGCCCTAGAGCATAAACCCTTCTATGTTTTGAAAATCTTTATTACACCTAAAGTCTAGTGCTATGTGCATTAAGTTGATAGGCGTTGGTCGATACCGTTCTTTGCATTATCACCCTTGATTATTGGAATATCATCCTTGTTAACCGCTTTTTTTAAAAATGCCTAGTATGCTTAGCCTTGTTTTTTTTATGAGATAGGCTTTTCAAAACAGAAATGTTTTAAATGTTTCATAATGGTTAATGAGAGGAATAATATTTTAATATGAGACCAGACGGACGATGGGAAAATGTTATGGTGGTTAAGCCGACGGTGTCGCCTGGGTCGTGCTTGTCCCGTCTCAGTGTCGGTTAAGGACCGTCCCAGTTGGCTGGCCCTTGGATCAAGAACTTTGTTATACCGGCCACATGCCCCGGTAAGCCCGATCTCTGGGTGTGCCAAATCGGAACGTACAAAATCGCGCAGACCGGGAGTGGAGAGATGGCGGGAGTACATGTTACTCTCGTGGGTTAAAGTCCCTGATTGGAGGTGTACGATACTCTCGGGTGGTGTAGGACGCGGTCCCGTTTTGGATGAACCGAGAAATGGTTGATGTATGCAAGCTTAAGTGCTACATATGTCGTGTGTGGTGAGGTATCCCCGGACCGGGTTGTAAGCGGTTCGAATCGGCGTTTGCTCCACGAGAAAGAAGTCTTGATCCTCGCACCTTCATCGTAGTTAATGATGGAACAAGAGATCTTTTGAAAAGAGGATGAAATGACTAAGAAGTGATTGCTATAGTGTAGGATCACCTAGAAGTATAGGAGCTACCGAATTGGGTTAAAATATTGAAAGTAAGGATTCACTTTTAGTAAGCTTTTTCGCAAAGAGTCCTTGATTACGGCTAAGACCTTACCTTGATTCCCTAAAAGCCCTGCATTCCCCGAGTCTTCTCCTCTTTTCCTTATCGGTTAAGTCTTGTTGAGTACTCCCATACTCGTGGTTTGTTAACCCCTTGTTGCGTGTGTGCGACTCGTCTTTGTTAACTGCTGTTATGCTCGGGGGGCACGACATGATCCGGATGTCTTCTAGTCTACTCAAAATTCGAAAAAATTAAGTTTACTCAAAATGTAACTTACTCACATTTTGTAAAATTAATGTTATTATTCTTCCGCGCACTCGGATCTATATTTTTTGTAACAAATGTTGTAATGTTGTAGCTACTCCCTTTGTTGATCTCGTATGAGGTGTAATCGGGGGTTCCCGATGACACCCGACAGCTTTTAAGTTATTAAGGTGCATCTGCACCGGCCGTCGAGGTCTTTGGGACAATGACAAAAGCGGGTGGGCCTAGTAATTAGGAGGTTACATCCACGAGGAATGGTATCGAGCTCATACTTAGGGATCCGCTACAATATTACCTTTGAAAACTTCAAAATGATTTTATAATCTAAAAGTTTTGGAAGTAATAACTTAAAATGATCTTCTTTCTTTCCTTATGCTTGCTGGAAGCTTTTTAAGATTTTTTCGACGAGTCAAGTGAAAGATTTTAAGAAGTTTTCATGTCATCTTTTTGAAGAACAACTAGAGAGTTAACTTCACCGACAATATTACGCTAAGTGCTTTTCAACATCTCATTAGTGCGATTGAAGATAGTATATAAAGTAAAGCCCTATAACCTACTAACATCTAACATGATGAAGGCAGAGTACTTCTAACGCTGTGAAGACGTATAGGACGAGCATGCATCATATCATCCATATAATGTTGCGACTTCCACCTTTCATTTGAACAACTATTCTTTTTTATAGTTGTTTGTCCTAAATTTCGTTCTGCACCAGGTTTTTGTTAATAAACCACAATTTGATAATCCTTGCTTCAAAAGTTCTTACTTTAGGAGCTTGCACTTTGCCATGTTAACTCTATGTAAAAGCCTCAGATTATTCCTTGATTTCTCAATTCATACATGTGTCATATTTTGACTTCTTTAATTCTGACACATGTTACTCTCTTGATAGCATTTGATATTGCGAAGTCACTGTGATTGTGTCCTATATAGGTATTAGGATCTGTGACCTAGATAAAAGCATCGAAACCTGGGGTCACCTATGGACTGCAGCCATATGGTGCTACTATCTGGCGCTTGCTACTATCATGATCCATGGTCATGATCCCTTATAATCCACCATCCACGCACTTTTTGCTCTTCGAACGTTGTTTAGGGAATTTTGATTTCCCCAAATTTCTTATTATTACAATCAATCTTTAATCTTGGTTATAATATCGATGTTGTGAGATGAGAGTTACAACGTGAGATGAGAGTTACAATGGTTGTGCCCCTATTATGGTGGCCATGATCCGTGACCACGGTGCGACGGAACCTAGGGTTTCTTGTGTGATCTAGGCACACATGATTCTGGGCTGGGCGGCTTGGTATTGAAGTCCTTGGTCATGATCCATTTTAGCCCCACGACCATGTGCTCTCTTTCATTTTGAACTTATTTGGGAAAATTCATGCCCCATGTCTTTCGTGAATTTCAAAATCCCTTGTTGTTGCAACTATCTTTAAACCATAATTCGTGACCAGCGAAATAGCATCGAAACCAGGGTCTCCTATGGACCGCGGCCATAAGAAAATACTTTGCGAGGCCGCTATGTCGAGGTCTATGGTCTTGATTCACTATAGTCCACAATTAATGTACTTTCTCCTTCCTTCTAAACCTTTTTGGAAATTCATATCTCCAATTCTTTTGGAATTTCCCAAAACCATATTGATTGCAACCATCTTTTTTGATTCCGACTGCAATCATGATATCAATTCGTCTTGTTCCATAAACTTCTTGCAAGTCTATATGCTTGCTACTTTTCCTCACCCGTGCCCCACGGGTTTTATCTCTGAAATCTCGGAACGAGATTTCTTTAAGGGGGAATGATTGTAACATCCTAGATGTTAATAGACAATTAAAAATTTTAAACATATCATCATATGCATTGCAAAGCATGCTTAGTTGGATAACCTTCAAATGCCTTAATTAAAATAAGTTTTATTTATTTAGAAATTATTGTGCTTTTAGGGTTTTAGAGTGATTTTATTTTGTGCACATGTGTTTGATCTTAATTATGATTTTGATTGATTGTTTTTATATAAATAGAAGTTTTCCAAATTATGATTCTATGGACTGGTGTGATGCTTGAGCTTTAAAATGGTTTTGATGGATGTAATGTTTGATTAAAAGTTTTATCCCTAAGTAATTATATTTTATAAATCTTAAATTCAAATTATAAATTGAAAATCTATTTTCAAAACTATTGAGAATTTGGCGATGAGCCCAAAAGCAAAAAGTGTAGATCTTGTTAAATTGAGAAACTTTTGTTATTAGTACATCTGCACTGCTGTCAGAGGTCTTTGGGACAATGACGAAAGGTGGCCCCGATAATTAGAAAGGTTACATCACAGCTCGGTTCAGGCAAAACAACAAAATCCCCGTCCCTAGTTCTCCCCATTCGATACAATAAGGGGCAGCACGCCACCTCTCCCATTGAGCCGTGCAGGGCCAGTTTAGTTTAACTATTTCCGGCCCAGTTGTCTTCGTGTTCCTTCTCTTCGCCCGCTAAGTCCTCAGAGGCCGACATCCTTCAACTGGTTCTCCATCTTCAGATTCAGCTGTACGATCGACGGCATTGTCTTCAGCATCAATTACCGAGTTCTCCTTCTTCAGATTCAGCTGCGTATGATCAACGGCATCGTCTTCAGCATCAATCACCGAGCTGCAGTCGGTGTCACAGTCCTCGATCTCTCTGAACTGTGAAAATATAGCGCGGTTAGCTATGGGCGGTAATTCAACAAAATAACGGTGCCTATGTTCTATATGCCCTTGCTTTTTTTTTTAGATTACTCTCTATATGCCCCTTGCTAAATATACTAGGCGTATATATATAACGAAAACAGGAAGGCTAAAATTAGATATGCTGCACTTTAATTTGTTGGCAAACTTACTTTATTAATAATGTTAATGTGAGCGAGCTTCGCCTTGTTCTCTTCTGATTCACACCACTCCATCAGTTCATGGTTGCAGGCAATCTCTAGCTTCTGAAGTTTAGGGAGGTGCTGTATAGATGCAGGCAACGACTTGATGCCATCTTCGGATCCCGAGATGTTAAGGCTTTTTAGAGAGGAGAGGTCGCCCAGCCATTCTGGCAGTGGTGCATCGCACGAAGACAACGTCAGCGACTCAAGGGAAGTGAGGTACCGTATGCTTTCTGGCAAGCTCTTCAGCTTATAATTAAAGATAGTCAACTCTTGGAGGGCAGGGAAGTGGTGAAATATCCTTATGCTCTGGCAGCAGCCTGGCTCGGTCTCTAAAACCAATTTGATTGCACGATTAGAAGGCAGAGATATTTGACTCATTTTGTCTACGGCCTCCTCAATGAATATATAACCTGGTTGCTATCATAAATTCTGCACTCACGAAATGTTGGTGGGCCTGGTTTCAACCTCAACCTCGGACACTCACTTATGTTCAGAGTGTCCAGCACAGGGAACATGAACTCCTGCACACCATCCTCAACAGAGTATGTTGTCCTCCACTCCTCCAAGCCCTTCATATCTATGATTATGAAGGATGACAGTCGACGGAATGCTCCTTTGCCACCACAGAATTCACTGTTGATTCTTTTAATGGCAGGCAACCTGGAAAGCTTCAACGTTTCTAGGTGCGGTAACTGTCCAAGTGATGGCAGGTTGTATACACGTGGGCATATCATTTAATTCAATACAACCAAGATTTGTCATGCACATGAGCCAGCATGGAAAGCTATTAGATCTGTAACCTTCCAGGCATATGCTCTTCAAACCTCTTGGTGGCACTAGTTGTCCCAACAAATCTTGGTCATCCAGAAATTGAACTGCACGCTCAGTTGACCATGCCAATCTTAACTCTGAGAGATTATGTTTATCTGACAACCTAACTTTAGTTGCTTCTTCTAGAGACCTTACATTTTCAAGAAAACGTATTCTTAACTCACTGACATTGATGCCCTCGAGCAGATGAAGATTGCTGCAACCATTGACCTTATCAGCACGAACCACAAAGACTGGTAATGTTTGTAAATAATTTACAAATGAACTGGCGTGATGCAGCAGTGCATCCGAGCACCCTTTTAGCAATAAAGACTTCAGCCCAAGTCTTCCTAAACTCTTTGGTAGGTACATCAGCCCAGAACATTCAGAAAGATCCAGTGTATGCAGCCTTTTGAGGTTTCCAATACTTTCTGGGAGACATTTAAGGCTTGGATTGCAAGATAGATCGAGGTGCTCTAGATTGGTAAGGGTAGCAATAAAGTCACAGTGCTCCAGCATGCCAAAGCTTAACTTTAAGTACTTGAGATTATTGTTGAGCTGCCCCACAACATCAAACCGATAATGTTGTGTTATATCCAAATGTTGCAGTGCGGTTAGGCCAAGCAGATATTCCAGTGACCCTCTCGACATGCGCCAGCAGCCTGACAAATTTAGATGTGACAAACTTTTGGAGCTTCATCACTGACTCTGGCAGTTCCCTGATGTCTTCACAGTCTGACATGTTTAATTGTTGCATACCAACCAGGCTACCAATACCTACTGGTAGTCCTTCAAGACAAGAACATGATGATAAGTTCAAGTATTGGAGTTGTGTGAGGCCACACAACGTTTGAGGTAGTGCTTTTAGACTGGAACATCCAGATAACTCAAGATGATGCAAATGTGTGAGATTACCAATAGAGTGTGGCAATTCTATTAGCCCCCTAACAACTTGACATGTCCAGATGCACCATACATTTTAAGTCACAAAAAATAATTCTGCCAGTTTTGATATACCAGAACAGCCGGACAAACAAAGATATTTCAGACACCGAAGATTGACAACTGATTCTGGAAGTTCAATGATTTTAGATGATCCATTTATGTTTAGGTACTGCAGTTTAGATAACTGAGTGATACACTTTGGCAGACTCTCATTTTGCATTCTTGGGGCAATAAGACACCTCAGCTGCTTCAGTCTGCCAATTGAAGCTGGCAACATTATACCAGAGCATTCACTGAATTCCAGTGTATGCAGCCACTTCGCAAATGAAAATGCACCACTTGGGATATCCAGTTCTCCACTATCCGAGAAACAAAGTGCTCTCAGCTTTGAAGGCATATTTCCCAACTTCATTGTCTGATCATATTTTCTTAGCAATGAATAACGACAATATTTGTGGTCACGTGTATTTTTCTGTGGTGCAACATCAAAAGCTATTAACTCGTCTGCCATAGTCAATCTTGCCAAGTCATGTACCAGATCATGCATGGTGTATCGCACCACATGTTCCTGAGAAGTCGATAAGTACACAGCAATATTCATTAGTGAGAAAAACTAAAGTCCATATTTTGTGAATGAAATAAAAATTAAATCCTACAATCACATGCAAATAGTCTGTCAGGAAACATTGTTTACTTATGATAAAGATTAATAAAATTTTAAATCTTCATGACATCGACATATTTATTAATACATAAATTATATGAGAATGGAAAGAAGGAATTAAGGAATAATGTATTGACAACAAATAGACATCCATAAAGTATAATTGTTGTGCAGTGTTTTCCCGCACCTTATTTTATTTTAATGGGCTTTAGTATGTGGCGTAGAAGCTCCTTTACTAAAAAACTTGTCATTTTTCTGAGCAAGGTTCCATTCAAAATTAATTATTTTTAACAGTCTAAGATATTTAATCTCAAATATCAACACAAGACATAATGTTTTCTCATGAAAATATTTTAACTATATTATAAATTAATTGGGCTTCATTCCAATCAAAGATGTACAGCAGGGACGATATTGTTGACTGAAGTGTCAATTATTTGTTATCAGAGGAAATAAAAATGGCTCCACTAGCTAACACCCTGAAGAAGCGCTGCCACTACTTTCCAAAATTTTATAGTCGTTGGTTTTACTAATAAATATGGTGTATTCGAAGAAACAGTTTTCTCACCATCTTAGCCCGATAATCATGCACCCATTAAGAATCAGTGGTGTCCTTTAGGCTTATGCCCTTTATCTAGAATGCCTAAAAAATACCATAGAAACTTAAGCTGGGGGTTGGTATTAGTCAAACCACACCTACCCAATATTAGAGAGCTGCACTGCCATATTGTTCGTAACTGCTACCACACAGTGACCAACAACGTGTAGCGTGTGTGAATGCACGCAAAGTGTTTTGATGTTTTTGGCGGTGGTAATAGCACGGAAGATAGAGTAGAGTGACATGACAGGGGTAGTGGCCAAGTAGGATGAATATTATGGGCACGAAGCCATATTATATTGTCTGGTTTTCTTGATTATGATGACATAGGGTGTGTTTAGATCACCAAAAATTGGGTCAAAAATCCTGTAGCATGTCACATCTCGCACTGTAGCACGTTTAGTTTGTTAGTGGTAAATATTATCCTACCATGACGAACTAGGCTCAAAAGAATCATCTCGCAACATCTAAACTGTGCAATTAGTTTATTTTTTACCTACATTTAGTACTCGATACATCTGCCGGCATTGTGATGTGATGGGGAATCTTCTTTTTGCATAGTGATATTTGGTGCAAAATTTGGGGGCTCTAAACAGGGCCATAGCAATCACTAGGATGAGTGGTATGATAGCAGTAGGGGCAAGATGCACAGTGGCAATGGCCAGGGAGGAGTGTATGAGCATGAAGCCATATTCGGATGACATCCCAAATATTAATCCCAAACATTAGTTCCAGCTTATAATCCTTATTGCTCCAAACATAGCACTTTAAGGTTAACCCTTTTACATGAAGCAAGAACAAAACAATACAGGTATCATGCATATGGACCTGTTCCATGTAAGGAGCTCTGTCGTAAGTAGATTTTGGACACAGCGTGTTACATTCTATCTCAGTGTCGACAAGCTTTTGTAGAAAAGGAATATATGATATTTCAGCCTTTGCATCGACCAATGCATATAGCTATTCCTTATTATACAACACTTCAAACAAACACAAACTCGGACCCAAGACACGCACACCAAAGTTTATCGACCTAGTTAACTCATCAAAATACTAAAGTGCTACAATCGTCCTCCAGCTGCCGATTAGAACGCCTCTTCGGGCCGAAAAAAATCCGCCTCAAGCAGGTCATCTCAGATAACTCAACTATTGGCCATCAAATTCCATGCCAGTCTCTATCGTTTTCGCGGGCATATGCCACGCTGGCCTCCCTTTGCCAAATTTGTGGTACACTACCAACATATGCGAGCACAATCTTGAGTTACTTTTAACCACCTTTCCTACGCCGTTAACACCGCAATCTTGAGTCCTTAACTAGGTCTCTAGCTTCGTCACTACGATGATGGCCACCACAGCAGACTGATCGAGCACAATCTTCCAAAACGATGCCTCAAGGAGGAAAATGATGCCCACGTCAATCCCGGCGGCACAACATTGGCAACGATTTGTTTCTGCACCAGCCACCGCCCTATCCGACCAAGCCACCAGCCGTCGTCGATACCGGCAGCCCCATCTTCAAAAGCGAGCACCTCGAATACCACCGACGCCAAAGGCACCAGCCACCGCCGCTGTTGACTAACGCGGATAGTGGCCACGCGACACATGCTCCACCAATTTGTACCACGGTCTTGCCCGCGAACAAGGTGAGCCCACACCAGATCCGAGCAGTGCTATTGGCACTATGACGCTTGCCGCCGCCGCTGCCACGCCGCACAGCAAAGCCTTAGGACGCTGGGAGGCGGATCCGTGACCCCAGCCACCGAATCCGTGACCCAGGCCACCGGATCTGAGGTCAGCAGCACGAACACCACGACAGATGTGAACAGCTCAATATATCGACGATCTAGTAGCCTTCAGCGAGAGATCCCTGCCGCCACCTTCCTTATCAGGCCTCTAGCAACCAGCTCGGGCGGTGGCGAGGGTGGCAGGATCGAAGACGGCGCCTGGCGGCGTCACTGTCGAAGAGCCACCCGAAGTCGCCCCGTAGTGACACGGGTCCGATTAGACTTTGGACAAGCTTGAGTGCATATCAATGAAGAGGAGTGGTCAATGGTGTCAGCATGTTGGTTTGGTAACTACTTAGTATAGGTGTTACCTATCCGAGAACTTGGATAGTAGAGTGTGGGATAGAACTAGAGGTGGCATCGCCATTAGCTAGAGTTAGGTGTCATTTGAGATGGGGTTACATGCGGTCGCTATTGGCTGGATGTTGTAAGGAGTACCTCTCAGCAATATGCAAACTTCTTTCAGGAGAAAGCCGAATTAATATAAACTTCTAGAAGGTAAATATATCTAAAATTTAACTATTCTTTCTTAGGGAAGCCAAATTTCTATTCACTATTTCCTTATAGTTCTCATTGATGAAACATATACTTATAGGCAAAACATTGCTGATTAGTGTTCTTTTTTTTACCACAACTAGAAATGTGTAACGGAACATATTATATGCTATGCACGAAGACATGACTATATGAATGCATGCCACGCCTCCCAATAGGAATCAATATAGACATAATTATCAATAAAAAGTAGTGTTAAAGAAATATCATTGCATACCGAGGGAAACTTTTTGAAACTTGAAGGAAAGACATCCCCAAAAGTTTATTGATGCATTCCTTTCCCTTTGATTGCTCTATGAAATCTAGAGCAGTCCATTGTTGAATCAAATAATCTTCTATGATATTGTGGCCTTTGGGGAATATGTCACAATAGGAAAAACATATCCTTAGCTTTGGTGGCATCCTTTCATAACTTAATTTCAAGGATGGAAGCACATCACAGTTTTCAGATGATTCATTCCAGATACCACTGTTATTTATATTTATCCATCCAGACAGATCATCCATGGATCGTAGCATGAATCCCACTGCTCGAGCTACTAATGCCACACCACCACATTTCTTCTCGCAATATCCAATCCTACTTGCTTCATTTTTTCTTTGTCAGATTTAAGCTCAAACTTACTTGATCTCTTAATTATTTCCCAACATTTATCATCTTCCAGACTTTGTAGGTTGTATGGTTTACTGGTGGAAACTTCCACTGCAATCTCTTTCTTGCGTGTGGTCACTATGACATGTACCTTACTGCCCTTGACATGAAGCATCATTCTCAGTTTATCCAAATTATTCATATTTTCCTCCCATAAGTCATCTAGAACAACCATAACTGTCTTGCCATGAAGTAGTTTATCAAGGTGTTGTTTTATTGCCTGTTCCGAACCAAGATTTTGTTGACCTTCTTGCGTTGGTAGTTCAGAAATTATAGAACATCCTATTTTCCGCAAATTGAATTCTTGGGACACATAAACCCATATACGATGGTCATACTTCTTGAATTGGACATCATTGTAAACTAGTTGTGCCAAAGTACTCTTCCCCATACCTCCAAGGCCATAGATAGCAACAATCACTATCTCATCATTGATGGTGTCTGCAGATAACAGGTTTATGATTTCCTGCTTTTCTCCATCCCTCCCTATTGGTTCTTCAGAAAAATATGCTGTTGTTTCACGCTCATCATAACGCTCCTCAGCAACAATTACTATCTCCTTAGTATTATTGTCCTTTTGAAGTCAAAAGGTAGCAATATCGTTTTTAATTTTCTTCAGTTTTTCTCTCAAACTATTCATCCTGTTAGCCACAACAATCTTCTTGTATGCCACTGGGAGACATGAGAGAACTCCTGGTATCTGCAAGAGTTTGATTTGATTTAGCTCTTAGTAGGAGCCTATACTAAGCAAAGAAACATCAAATTGTATAAAATTATGACAAATATAACCTATTCAATAGCCACAAACTGATATAAGAACATGCTAGATACTTGAAATCTCTTTGTAAAGAGGGATCAAACTATAATATCCTACACATTATCACAAAAAAAAATAAGGAATATAGTTTTTGGTTGCATATTTCTGTTAAATATGAAAAAATTGTTTGCTTCAATAGCCAAGAACATCACTAGGGGACCATTCATATTACATACACTCTTTGCTGGAAAATATATAGAAATATCTACATGATCTGGGAGGCAGGGGTGTCCTTGGGCCTGTGCGGGCTGTGCGATCGAACAAGGCCTTAAAAACTATGGACCTCAAGATTTACTAAGTATACTAGGTATATATAATAATTTTAGGCTCTGTTTCATTTAGAGAATTACTCAAACCTACATTCTAAGCCCAAAACGTGGCCTGCTGGAGCAAGTCCAACTCCTAGTCCCACACAAGGCACGATCGTGACTTCCAGAGAGGCCACCGGCGATTGGTATTCTTATCACGTAACCCTTCGGCCGTCACCGTTCTAGACGGATCAACAAAATTGTTGACAAAATTCTTCTTCCAAAAACAGCTATAATGCATATATTCCTCAAAATGTAAAACAAAGAAGATTGAGCTACTCAAAGAGTAAAAACCATTGTGCTAAAATCACAAAATGAGAACTTCCCAGTTTCTGAGAAAAATAAAATGACAAAAACGATATGATAATACTGCATGACCCATGCATGCCATATGAAGATGATATTTATATGAAATTGTATATTTTGATGAGATCTAGAACTTTCTAGTTTTATTTTATTTTTCATATCAGAACGTTAAGATGCTAAAAAGAATAATATAAATTTCAACACCATGATTAATGTTAAACCCTTACCACATTAGAAGATTAATATACTTTTGTATTGAGTCAAATGTTTTGTATCAAAATTGTAGCTCTAATTGAGATCTACAACTTTGTGGTTTTGAGTTTTTTCAATTAAAAATGTTAAGATGGTTAAAAAAATAATAGATAAGATTTTAGTGCCTCCCGAAAAATGCATGTGTCCGGTTTTGATAATTGGAGGGTGTTTGTTATCCGGTTTCATAGTTGAAGGTTGAAAATTGAACTATGAGTTGAAGCTGAAAAGTGTACTTTACCCAAACAATTACTTATTACTAAAAGGCAATCTTGAAAGTTGAAACATTTTATAGTGTACAATAACTACGCACCTTTGCTTTTGCTTGGTCGCTTGTGTCTTGGTAGTCTTCTAGCATGTCAGAGATGTCTAAGGCGGTGTCTTTCAGCCGCTTCAGCCATAGTCGCACCTGCACCTGCTCCTTTTCGACGGACTGCCTCTCGGCATCCACCAGTACTGCTGAGATGGTCTCAAGGTCATCCTTCATCTCCTCGAGGTCGTCGCCGAAGTTCCACAGCAAGCTGGCCTGCCCTGCGATGGCAGAGCCCAGCTTGTCTTTGGCGATGCCGACCAAAGCTGAGACAAGCAGTCCACCTACTACTTCCGCCATGGCTGCAAGTCCTGCAGATCTCTGAATCGCCCTCTATCTCAAGGTTTGCGTAGAATGGTATGCGCCGGCCGTCTGGGACTGCGCCAAGGAGAATGGTGAATATGAGTAGTTAGTGGCATCACAAACAACCAGTTTAGTGTTGACTTAAGGCCATATTATTGTAGGACGCAGATTTTAAAAAAATAGTGCTGACATACAAAAAGTGCTTAAACCTTTGAAAATATTTTTATAGAGTCATCATCTGCCTATTTTACACCGGCGAGGTCGATGCATGTTGTATACAGCTCGCCACATGTGCAGCACGTACGTTACCCGGATCAAATTTTGCTACTGCCACATGATCATATGCACTATTCATACCCGCCTATTGCGCTGGATCTATTACAAGCTTCACACTGATTTTAGGTTGCAAGAATAAAAAATAACATGACATAGTGACAACATCATGAGCCGAGAAATACTGCCACATGATCATATATGGTGTTGGAGCAGCACCCTCGTTAACGTTTACAGAGGCCCATTTTCCGAACCAGAGCAGGAGAAACGCGCATAAGTGACAGCTCAGCCCAGTGTTTTTTTTTTTTTTTTTTGAGCTCAGCTCAGCCCAGTGTTGACACAAGCAGGAAAAAGCTATCAACTACGACACATTTTCTGAACCAGCCTAGAAGTACAGCAAATGTACTTCATGGAATTTTTGGATTAAAAACTGATATCAATCAACCGATGGGTGCAGTGGAATATGCATGTACCTCAACCTATACATTCACCACACTATTTTTCCCACGCAATATTGCCAGCTCCTAGAATATGCTTTTATCAACTTTTATTAATAATGACATATTAAAATTCTGATTAAAGTAATCATACAAGTTGTGACATCATATTATATGTTCCCAAATATTGTATACATGCTTAAATACAATTGTGTAAAATTTAAACTATGTAACAAAAAATTGGTTGTTTTCATGAACATCTCCAAGATAAAGTCATAGTGTTAGCACGGAAGTAAGTGATATATGGTATGTTTTAGTAATCATAAAATATGTTTCCTTAACTACTCATATATTAATGATATGAACATATTATTTAGAATGATTAATAATCATTACATGAAATTCTTATAAGTTATTACTTTAAATATATCATACACTTTTAAATAAAATGTCTAACAGGTCTATATTGATACTATAACCATTATTCCAATACATCCAATGTTTGATGTGAAAAAAAAAAATCTTGAGAAGTAGGGGGTTAATTAGCGCAAAACATGTATCTTCATGGACTTTGAGATTCATTTGGTACTAGTCACTATAAGACTAAATATTATTGTCATCAGCATTGTGGTTCAAATTTTACATAGCCACTCTATTAACATGTAACATGTTTTAGATCCCAAAAATACATAGGTTTATTTAATGTCTTAGCTATTGATATTTCTCATGCATGTAACGTATTTTATAAGTTCAAGTTTGAATTCGAATAAAGATATTGATCCTGAACATAAGCCAAACTATACATAAATATTCCAATGTAAATAATAACTGTTAATATAAATTAAAATTTATAAAAGAAAAGGGAAGGATGCACAATGAAAATGTAAGGGCATGGAAAAGAAAGGTGACGCGGTCGCTCTGTCTCCTGTATGAAAAAGTTACAAGGACACAATAAAAATAAGGTGACGAGGTCGCTTTGTCTCTTGTGGAGATGGGATGCACAACGAAAAGTAAGGAGATGGGTAACTGGTTCATATTTGTTTGCGGTATAAGCTCCTAGTAGTAAAAGGAATATTGTAGCATTATTGATCATAATATAAACTATTTATATACCAGGTAGATGACGATGGAGGGTAGGTTGATAGAATGAGTAATAAGGTGACGTATTGAGGTACGGACCGACCCCGACCTGTCTAAACTTCTTGTCCCTTTTATCAAGTGTTGTAAGCTAAAAAGTACACTAGATTGGATGTTATCATGTTCTTTAGTTTCTTGTATTTTCCTATGTGTTTTCTCAGCAACCGTCAAGGAAATTCAATTTACCGTGTAGGCCTATAGAATAACCGTCAAAATATAGGCGACTGTCAGGGAATTAAGAATTTCCCTGGGGTGAATTTTACTGACGGTTATCTATACTGACAGGTTAATTAATTACGAATTTTCCTGACTGTTATTTTAAAATTCCCTGTTGTCCAAAAACCGTCAAGGGAATAACCATATTCTATTTACCCTGATGGTTTATGCAATAACAGTAAAAATATGTGAAACCTTCAAGGAATTTCAAGTTTCCAATAGTGTTTGCAAGCTAAGGTAAACTACCTGTCTTTAGTAATAACTCCAGTAATTACACATTTTGATCTTGTACAGCATGAAAATAGTCTCGAAGTACACATTATTGGATGTCATACCTTATAAATCTATCTTCCAACTATACTCAATAGTAATCCACTTGGCATATACAGTTCGTTTGGATTGTCAACCCATGCAGCAAACTGAGCCCATGCTCTGCAGATCAAACTAAATCCTTTTGAAAACCAGTTTATTAAGTGGTTAGAAGAAATTATCAGCCAATCACCAACAGAGCACTACAGACACCACAGCTAATTAAACCTGCAAAAATAGAAAAATTAAATGACAAACCTCTTGTTTGTTAAAACAAAGGTTGTTCAATCACTTGCACTAACTAGATGGTACCCAACTACCCATAACTAGAATAATTTGGCAGAAAATTAATAAAAATGAGTTATCACTGTATTTAGGCTATGATGGTCCAGCAGTAAGTACCTGAGATAAGCCCACTAGCCAGATGATAAACATCAAATAAACCATTATGTGTCAATGCCTATTTTTCCATTTCTGCTCCCAACTAGAGCTCAAAAGAAATGGGCGCCAAGAGCATTAAGTCCGTGCCAGCTCTGCTTGATCAGCACATGGAAGTCTAGGAATCAACTTCAATAAAGGAAATAAGTGTGACAATAAGAACTAGTAGTAATCATCTTGCATTCTTGCAGAAGCAGTTCCTTCAGATAATAACAGGTGAGTACGCTTAAGATCTTCAAGAGTGAGGGAAGGAAGGACTTTAGACACCAATGTATAGAATAAATAATTGAGGACAATGACTCCTGCAAGTTCAGATAATAACAGATCACACGGCAACTCCTGCAAAATGTGGAGACAACTAGAACAGTTTAATTAGCAGGTCGAATGACAGCCTGGTTGATCAATACCAATAAATAGAACAGCCAAGAAGAATTACCGCTGAATCAGAATGAACTAGAAAACGTAGGTCAACTGGAAAGGCACTGATCAGGCTGCTGCTTATATGGAGATTAGTTTGTCCCAATGTAAATCGTTCCGGTCCTGACAGCAGGATCTCTTCAATCTGTAACCTGCATAACGGGTGTACTGCAAGCCTCAAGCTTCTGCTATCTCTGCGTCACCAGGCAATAGTATGAGAACAGAAACAATGATTCCAGACCACCACCTTCCTTTGTTGGGGGCATCAAATTTTTTACCAGAAATGACAACATACCTCAGGAAGAGCACGTTGCACAACGAAAGGTTTGCAGCAATGGAGGAGCAGATGGAAACTATGAAGACCTTGTGGCAAAAGGCCTCTTCCGAGCTAGTGGTAAATAAGATGTGCGGGAAAGCGGGTAGGCTAAAAGGCAGTGTGTGCAAAGACCACTGAACCTATGGTATTTGATTATTGAGACTACTAAGCAACCTATTGGCTGTTTATTGGCATCGATAAGCCTATGGTTAGTTGCCCATGTGATTTGTTTACCTCGAGATTCGACGAGCACATATGAAACTGGCAGTCACTGCAACCTAGACAGTTTCATTTTAGACCACAGATCGGATTCAGGTATCATTAGTCTGCCATTTTAGCGGATATGAATACGGATATCTATATTACATGTTTTATTTCATACGAATATCTGATAATTGAGAGATCCATTTCCATTTTCCAGCCGTGGAGGCAAACCGCCATTTGTTTAAAAAAAAAAAAAAAAAAAATTGACCATGTTGAACTGAGCCTTGCAACTATCCTAAACATTCCAAATAAATTACATATGGATAATGAAAATGATCAAAAATTGAGGAGATATTTGAATACCATGGGCTAATTGTTTGCTAGTTAATTTTAGCTTAAATTTATTCTAGTGCATTCAAACTTGAGGGCTAATAGGTGGACTATTTTTTTAAGTCTTCTACTAGTTGTTAACCAAATAGCTAGCTAACCACAGTTAATTTGGACTAATTTTTTTAAGCCCTAACTAGTAACTAGTCATGTGTATCTAAACAGGCTCATCACATATAGGTACTCTAAATTACAATGTGAACTTCCAAAAGCGGTGTCTAGCTGGAATCCTGAACTCGGATCGCATCGCCTTCATTGCTGGAATCATCTCCAGATCTTGGTTCAAATCACGAAGTTTGTTGAGAAAGTTGGCACCTCCACAGCGTGAAGTCAATCCTTGACTTTGCATTGTTATGTCGCTAGTCGCTACTCGCTACTCGGTATGCAATCTTCAACCGTGGGCTTCTTGGCTCCATTCTGTGGAGTTTTTCATTTTGTAGGATCTTCACTCGATGAAGTCTTCCGTGAAGCAAGGTCTGCGTCAAGCTAAAGATGTAATAAAAAAAGGTGTCCCAAGTTATCGATCGCAGCAGGGAGCTTCGATAAATATAAATGACGCCCCACATCTACTCTCGCGCCCGCACATGACAATCTCGAGAGCTTCATCCCGTGTCTTTGCATTGTTATGCAGCGGCCTGGACCTGCGTGCTGCACATTTGTTAAATACTACAGCTACGTACACATTACAAGGGGCGCGCCCGTACTATAACAATTTCTTTCTTTCGATACAAGGGGAGGGCGTGCTAACGAAAGAAAGGAAAATCAGTGCGAGCTTGCGTGCGTAGTGAACATGGCCGGTATGATGGTAAGTGGATAACCTTCGCACGCTAGACAGCCTTCTCAAAGCTAGCAACATTAGTGTCAAACAAATGTGGAAACGATGTTTGAAAGTTGAGCTAGGCAAGCTGACAGAGCTTAAAATCAATTTTTTTGAGTTAAGGTAATATATATGCAATATTACGGTGCTTTTGAATTAAGTTTCATAATGGCATAATGTTAGAGTGCTATTTGATTTAGATGCAATTTTTTTTTTTGAATTGAGTTTAGGTAAATGCCGGCCGGCCGGCATCTATTCTCGCGCCTCCGCACATGGCACACCGGAGTGCTTCCAGAGGCCGGCACATCCCGCGTCTATTGGCTTAACCAATGGTAATTGATTATTGAGAATACTAAGCAGCCTATTAGCTGTTTATTGGCATCGATAAGCCTATGGTCAGTTGCCCATGTGATTTGTTTACCTCGAGATTCGACGAGCACACGTGAAACTGGCTGTCACCGCAACCTAGACAGTTTTCAGACCACGGATCGGATTCAGGTTTGTTTAATAGAGTGCTTGCGTCGAAAAAAATAAATTATTTTATCATTTTAGCAGATATAAATACGGTCATCTATATTAGAATTTTTAGCAGATACAAATATCTGATAATTCAGAGAACCATTTCCATTTTCCATCCGTGGAAGCAAACCACTATTCGTCAAAAGAAAAATTGACCACGTTGGACTGAGCTATCGTACAAACATTCCTAATTAATTAAAGAATAATGTAAATGATAAACAGTTGAGGAGATATTTTACCATGGGCTAATTGTTATTTAGTTGCTTTGTAGATTAAATTAGTTCTAGTGCATCCAAAACAGGAGGGGGCTAATAAGTGGAGTAATTTTTTCAACGGTCTTCCACTAGTTATTAACTAAATAACTACTCCCTCCGTCCCTTATTAGATGTCGTTTTGGGGTGCGTGTCGGTCAAACTTTTTCAACTTTGACTAGGTTTATAGAAAATACGTGCAACATTTATATCTCCATATAAATTTATTAAAAACTAGACTTAAAGATCTTTTCAATGATACTAATTACTTAGCATAAATATTTATATATTTTAATATATAATTGCGGTAGTTTGAAAACGTTGACTTCTCGGGAAGCGAGAATGACATCTATTTAGGGACAGAGGGAGTAGCTACAACTATTTTGGACTAAACTTTAAGCCCTCATGCATATTTAAACGGGCTCTAATCACATATAGAAACTATAAATTACAATGTGGATATAGCAAAGGAGTGTCTAGTTGGAAGCGTTAATTCGTAGGATGACCTTCGTTGCTGGAATCTTCATCTTCAGATCTGGGTTCAGATCACGAAGTTTGTTGAGAAAGTTGGGACCTCCACAGTGTGAACTCTATCCATTGGCTTTGCATTGTTGTATGCAATGTTCCACCGTAGGCTTCTTGGCTCCATCTGTGAGCAGTTTTTCATTTTTTAGGATCTTCACTCGATGAAGCCATCTGTGAAGCAAGTCTTGCGTCAAGCTAAAGATTCACATTCAACTGCCTGCGCTGGCCACGCCGAATCTTACGGTCAATGCAAAGCCAGACAAATAAAAAGGTGCCCGCAGTGCATCGATCGAGCTTCGGCACATGACAGGCTTAGTGCTTGGAGAGGCCGGCACATCCCGCGTCTCACGCCGCCTGACTTGCCCGGCGCCCGCGCGCGGCTCATCCGGGTCGCGTCAATGACAGGCCGCCTCCTCACGGCGGTGTATACATGTCTCTTTTGAGATCCAAGGGACAGGTTACACATAGACCACAGTTCTATCCATCGATCTGAATAAAGGCTTGGCAGTATCGAGCAAAAACTACATGAAGTGCCGAATCTTACAGTCTTATCAATGGAGATGTAGGGAAATAAAAAAAAAAAGGTACCCGCGCATGCAGTGTATCGATCGCAGGGAGCGAGCCTCGATAAATGCCGGCCGGCCGGCCGGCATCTACTCTCGAGCCTCCGCACATGACACACACTGGAGGCCGGATCTGAGTAGTCGTTGGTCTTCTGTTCCTTTGGAGAGCCTGAGGCATGCGCCTGGCCTACTGCGGCCGGCCGGCCGGCCGGCACACTATGCATGTACATGGATCTCTACGAATAAACGTACACGAACCATACATATCCAGGGGTGCGTGGTACACTTTAGACGATGATCACGTCGTCAACCTTTACCGTTCCGATGAAGGCACGCTGACAACAGAGCATAAATCAAGTTTTTCTTTTTTAGAAGTAGAGCTTAAAAAATGATTTAAACTCCGGTGGAGGTGGTACGCAAGTTTTACGTCCGGTGTCGAGATTATTGGATTCTGCCGTTAGATTGTCGCGGCTTCGTGGGCTGCGGGCTGCAGTGGGCAAGGGGATTCAAATTCAACTCGGCGGCCCAAGTGTCTCGGTGGACTAGTTCCCGTCAAGCCCACGCGGCCCAGACAGACAACAAACGATCAGAACAGGGTCGTGCTGAGAACGAGCGTTAGCTCGGTCGGTACGCGTTCGAGGTTGGCGAACGGCCAGACACGGGTTCGATCGCTAGGATTGCCCGCGTTTCTCATCCGGAACAGTAGGTTCCCATCCCAACCTTCACTCAGACAGTCCGAGGGTTTGCCTCTTCGTGTGGTTCGTTCAACGGGATTACGGCACACCTCGTCGTCTATGGAGTCATCTGATTCCGGTGATATCAAGAAGGACGCGATCTTTCAAAGCTGAATGTAGTTGTAGGTCTGATTGCACACAGGTGGGGTGTGTGGGGTGTGCGTGTGTAGAGTTGTGCGTGTGTATGAACAGATACTACACCTGTACCCAGATATGAGGCTTCTCAAAAAAAAAAAAAGAATAGGGCCGTGCTGTGCGCCGTCGAGTTTATTCATCGTCTGTCGTGATCTTCATCTTTCTCGCTTTTTGGTGGCAAGACATCACAAGGTGATTGGTCTGTATATGCACACATGAGAACTGCACCGTGCAACATTTATGTATGGAGTAGTAACACACTACTACTAACATGAACTTCTGTGGTGGTGTCTTTTATTTTCCGTGGCGGTTTTAGAACCGCCACGCATCTAGGGTCACGGTTAATCGAGGGATTAACGGTGGTGGTCATTTTGATAACCAATAACCACCATGATAAATATTAACCGTGGTGATTTTTTAACAAAAACCGCCATGGTTATTCTCAAAAAAGAAAAAGAAAAGAAAAAGCCCAACCCCAACCCTAACGGGCGGGATCCGGGCTCGCGTCGCCAGATCCGCCGCGCCGTGCCCGTTAGGTTTAGAGATCAGGTCGCCGTCATGCTGCCCTCCACTGCCGAGCTCAGGCTGCCGCCGGGCGATCCCTCCATGGATCTGGCCTCGGCGACCGTGGAGGGCGTCGTCGTCGCGGGAAGGGCCGCCGTCGCCGCAGTCCACACCGCCGCCGCATCCGGGCCACCGACGCCATCCCATGACGGATCTCGGTCGCCGCCGTCGTCTCGCGCCCGGATTTGGGCGTCCACATCCGCCGCCGGGCCACCTCCACGCCCGTCGGGGGAAGGGCATCTCCGGCCGTCTCCATGCCCTCTACGGCGGGTCACCGTCGGTCGCGGGAAGGAGCCGCGCCTCTAGGCGCTGCCGAGCCACCACCAGCGCCGCCGGAGAGGGAAGTCGGGCCATCGATCCATGACCTCCATGCCGCGGCCGGGAAGGGACTCCTCACGCCCGTGTGTAGAAGAGGAATAGGGAGAGAGAGATTGGAGAGGTCTGTGGGAGAGGGAGAGAGCGGCGGCTGGGCTAAGTGGAGAGGGATGCTTGGGAGATGAAAACCCGACTTGTGTATATATAGTTATGACCAAATTATGGGCCAATATGGACTTCGATGGGCTCGCCTTTTTAACCATGGCGGTCTTTTTTAAAAAAACCGGCACGGTAAAGCAGCGATTTTGGGTGGCGGGCTTCTTTTTTTCCCCTGGATGGGGGGATCAAGGGCCACCTATTTTTCATGGCGGTTTTTTAAGAAACCGGCACGAAAAAAATATTTTGAAAACATCGTGCAAGTTCAATTGTGTAGTAGTGACAGTTTTTGATAGTTTGAAGCCAAATTAAGTGAATCGATGAAGCTTCGTTTGTGTATCTCTACTATAAGGCACCACTTCTTTCTATTTTTGGACCAACGATCACCAACCAACGGATCCGCAGACCAAAGGCCAGGATTCAAAGTTTGTCCAGAGGTCTTACACCCACGACTCACGCTCCTCCCGGTACCCGTTCAGGCGGCGAGGGTTCGATTCACATCCGGTTCCTATTTTATTTTCTTGCGCTAAAAAATAGTGCGGGACGGTCCGGCCGCCGGTATTACCATGCGTCCGGGATCCTTCCCGACGCGGGTTGCCGCGTCGCCCCGCCGCCCGCATCCCTGGCCGCACGCCACCGGGCGCCGACATCCACAGCCTTCCGACCTCCTCACCTCCCTGCCTGCCCCCCAACTTGTCACGCTCCCACAGTCCACCCCTGCTGACGAAGCAATCCCTAAACCCTAGATCCAAGCCGATATGAGGCAGAGACGCGCCCGAAAAGAGGCAGGCGGTGGCTCGGGCCTTAGACGCGGAGGAGGTGACAACGGCGTGAGTCCCGGAAGCCGTGGCGACGACTGCTGTTGCGGCGCTCTGGCTGGAAGACGGGCGGCGGCAGCTCGGGACCTGACACGGAGGAGGCGGCGGCGCGAGTCACGGACGCCGCGGGCGATGGCTACCGCTGCTGTGCTGACCGAAAGACGAGGCAGAGATGCCATCGTGGGACTGCAGGACGCGCCCTCCAGAACTCCGCGGGCGCCAGCGACCGGGCGAGGCAAGGCCGCAGTGGGGCCGCGACTATGGGCTAGGGCGGGCGCCGTGGATGGGGTGCCGCCGTTGCCGATGAACGGCCACAGCTCCAGGGACGACAGGTTTGCTCACGTTCTCACGAGTTGTAGTGTGTCCGTGCAAGTTCGTTTGCGCGAATTGTGTCGACAGGTTATTCTTATGCGCGCAATTACAGTTTTGTCAGATTTATCAATGAGAATAGGTTGTAATTTTTTGTTACAATTTGAAAGGTAACGCATTGATTTTTCTGTTGTTACATTTTGAAAGGATATGCAATGCATTGATTTGGTTTTCCTCGACTTCCTTTCAGTAGCTTGTGTCATGTACCCTGCAAGCACACAAAGAACACAAAGTTAAGGTTCATTATCATGTACGTATATGATCTGCATACCTTTTAAACCTTGCCGTATTTTCCACATTGATTTTTCAGTGATGTAGCCCTGATGATGAAGCTTCTTCCTTGAGCAGTGCTAGATTGATCCACAAAGCGGTATGTTAGAGATTATATTATATATTTATATTATATTATATTATATTATATTTGCAGTGCTATATTTCCTGATGCTGAGGACCCAAACCTATTTGGTGTACTCAGATGTGATCTAATTAACACCGTGTACATGTATCATGCCTGTCAAAATTGATTTTGCTGCAAAAGTTATCGGATCCACCCTAAGGTCTTGTTTTTTTGGTTTGCTCGTACAGATGGAGGATGTCCTGGTCTCCTGGATCCATGTATTAGTTGTTGTATTAGTTAGTTTGCCTATTTCGCCTTTCTTTTGTTTCACTATATGTTTTTGAACTATTACACCTTTAGAGCAGTGAGATGCTATTTGTATTTTCAGTTGATCACAAAACTGCTTACTGCAATGCAGGCCATCGTGCTAGCTAAATTTAGGAGCTTCATGATTGAAGACTCTTCTCACTTAAGTAATTGTTCCTTCTGATTTTTTTTTAATTTATTCATTCAGCATATGGCCTATTGTTATGTTTTTGTTTTGGCTTGCTTGAACTTAGTCAAACAAACTGATGGACAAGTCTCACAAGACAATAGAAGATCTTTTCAATGCCAAAACATTAAGTTCATATGATCCCATACATTTGGATATGCTGCACAAGAGGTCACTGACTGTTCCCATACATCTTGATCTCCGAGCATAAAGCTTTTAAAGAAATAATATTATGATTATCAATGCTATATTTGATATTTTTTTTAGAATAATCAGCCAGGGTCGAGGTCTTGTTTTGGTGCAAGTGGCTAACTGAAATGTTAGTTGTCATTTGTCAATGCACTAAATGCTTTAACCTCAATGGTAGTTATGATTTAGAGTTAGGTTTTGTCTGAATATAGTGTTTTGTGCTCAAAAATGGATTTTGTTTGGGGAGATCATAAGTTTTGTTTGTTTCTGATACATGGAGCCAAGACCAAAGACCTTAGCCCTGCTTATATTGAAAGCATATAGGAACTGACTACTCTGCTTCTGTTGCCAAATTCTATGCAGCCTTGCAATGACGGATCACCGGTGGTGACGGCAGCTCCTGGCGGAGCAACGCCGACAAATACAGGTAACCAATTCATTTTACACAATTCAGTAGCATATATCGCAACTCAGCGGTCTCAGCCTCTTAGGCTTGTTTATTCAGGATTCAAGAACAACGAGAAATAAAATACTCTATTCGTGAAAAGGGAGGCATATTGGTTCTATAAACAAGCCTAAGAGGCCCATGTTGAATATAATATTGTTCTGAATCAAAACTAAGTCATATTCTATTTAAGAATACAATATTATATTCACATGTTATTGTCGAATTTCTGGTATCACAAAGTTCCAACTATGACTTAGTTTTGTAGCCACGCAATGGCCCATGTTGTGTCTTGGAACAGCTGCTTGCGCCTAATTACAAATCTATCTCTCTTATGAGAGGTTGTCTTAGGTTGTAGCCACAAAATTGGATTTTTGTTAATGCTATCTGAAGTCAAATACAGATAGCTGGATTGTTTCTTCTATTTTTTAACGTTAATTTGTCTGTATCAAAGATGGTAGCTTATGGCAATATAAGGTGTTATTATTATGCTATTTATTTTTGTAAATTAAATGGTTCAGCTTCAGAGAGGGTTAACAATGATTTTTAACGTTAATTTGTCTCTGTATCAACAATGTTAGAAGAATTTGGTACTCTTTGGATAAAATGTTACTGCTGTCTGTGTCAGTATTAATAAGGACTATATTTGTGATTCCTTTGTTTGTTGGCACGGTTGATTGATTTTATTAGCCATTGAATAGCTTGGTACAGAATTTTCAAAATGGAATAACTACACTGACTACAGAACACTTCTTCCTGCAGGCTTGATGATGGACAAGTTGCTACATGGCTATGCACTGTACTGGAAAGCTGAGCATCCCGCCTCCCCCTATGACACGGATCAAAAAATCTTTTGACAAAGATGTGTCTTATTATTATGACTTATTATACACAAATGTTTCCCTGCTTGTATACATGCTCAAATACAATCGTGTAAAAGTTGAAGTGTTGAACTATGAAAAAAATGTCATTTAGTTGTTTTCATATGCTTCTCTAAATGAAGCCGTAGCGTTAGCACGGGCACTATACTAGTGATGATAACTCCATGGTTCAGACTACTTACTTGTCGTCAGCACGGCAGAGCAAGGAGAAGAAGAAAGTATTGGCGAGGACAGGATCTCTACTATAATGTCCCACTTGAGGGCTCACTTGAGGATTCACGAGATCAACGGCTCACATAACAACGTCATCTCATTGGAGGGCTGAGATGAAAAGTTTGATGCAAGGTCGGACACCCTCGTCACGCGCGGCATCGCGGCATGCGAACAGCGTTCGAACCCCTGCCCTCGCACCCATCGAACAAATGAGATTTCCGAAAAAAAAATACGCGGCTCCACGCGGAAACCCGACCGGGATCGGCGACGAACTGCCGGGTCTCGCCACGAGATCTACGGCGGACTGCCCGGGGCACGCCAAGAGATCCACAGCCGACTGCCCCTCGCCACGAGATCGACGGCGCGCCCCCGATCAAACTGACGCCGATCAACGACGCGCGGCCACACGTCTTGTGGAGCATGTGTTCGTAGCGTGCTCCAGGAGGTCGCTGCCGAGATCCACGGCCGACTGCCCCTCGCCACGAGATCGACGGCGCGCCCCCGATCGTGAGGGGAACGACATATGGCGCCACAGTCCAGGATCCGCAGACCAGTCCCAGGACCCGCACGCACGGGCGGCACGGTTAGCAAACTCGCCAGTCCCTTTTCTCCTCTCTTGATCGTTGTTGTTCATATGTCCTAACATTTGCAGGGGCTAAGAAAGCGCCAGCCACCAGGCTGCCAGGCCTGCAAGCTTGCAGTTTATGTTGGTTGTTTTCTCCGCTTCAGATTGTCAAAATCGTAGATCGGTATGATGACGCGTGTGTTCCTGTTGGTGTGACTGAGAAGCATGCAGTTTTTTCTTGCTTCAAACAGGACCTCCGGAGAGGTATTAGTCAATGAAATATCATCTATTCAATTGAATTAGATTTTTATGAAATATCTCTAAATACCTTAACCTCTAAATGGTTTTGGTTTGAGCCGCTCAGGGTCCACTGCAGGAGCAAGCTACCCCAACATGTGTTCTTACCTGTGCAAGTGTGCTCTTGGATTTGCAATATCTTCATTTCCTCATGTTTCCTGAAGTACAAGGTTACTTTAACCTCTATATATTATCTATTGCAAGATTGCATCATTTATTATTTTCCTTGTGTCGCTTGCAGTGTTAGCAGCTTAGGGATGATCTCACTGCAATGCCAATTAAAAGAGCTCCTGATCAAGAATGTTTGCAGCTCCATGAGGTATGACCACATTGTTAGATCTCTTTCAGAAATGTGTCTGTCAGATTTCTTCATTGTAATGTTCTTTTTTTTTTTTTTTTTTTTTTTTTGAAGCACCGGGGGAGGCGTTCCCCACCTGAATTAATGTTCTTTTTTGCTCTCCTTCATGAAAGAAAATATTGTGAGCGATTGCTACTCCCATATTTGCAATTTTGCAGTGACAGCAATTGGACAGGCAACCTGAGGCATGAAGGTGTTGAGGTACAAATGTACAAGACTGTCAGTTTAACCTTTTGATCAGGTCCATACACCAGCCGAGCAAGGATGGCTTCACCCTCCTGGAGCTTCTTGGTAAGATCATCATTTATTGTCATACGATTTTGCAGCTTGCTTCAATGCTTCAGTCCCAATGATGTGAGATGGCATGATGTGCCTTCCTCCGGGGACCCCTCGGCCATGTAGATGATCTTCAGCATCCACTTTTAGGTGTGAATCTATTTGAAGTGCCAACTTGCAAGGTAGCAATGCTCACATTGATCATGTTCCTTCATTTCTTGGTTCTTGACAACAGTGCTATTGTTGAATAGCTTTGTCTATTATACTATGTATGTAGCACTGTCATGTATCATAACGAGCCATGACAAGAAAAAAACATTCAGTGGCTTTTGAAAACCAAAAGAATTATTATGTAAACACTCAGTCAAAAATTATGTTTGATTTGATTAACTCATTGCATCGGGTACATACATGTGGTTTCTATATGATATCTGTAAAATGCAATGATCTGAACTCCTAAGAGGCTTGAATAGAGGTGACTAGCAATGTAAAATATATGTAATCTGAGCCAGTGGCAAAAATACCCTGAGCTTTGATCTGATGTTTTTTGTTCTCATTTGTAGCAGCAGTAGTGGTTTGCAAATGACATTGTGGATGACAACAAATTTGTGATGGGTGAAAGCAGCAGTTTCTAAAGCTGCTCACTTGGTATGAAGCGGTACTGTCAACTCTTTCCTTCTGAGATCTGAATCAAATTTTTGCATGCTACACAGAGATAATGCCTTATTTCCTGAGTGTATTTATGTACTTAAATTCTTTTTGAATTTGGACTCTTGGTTCTCCTGATTATACTGTGTCCAATAAATGGCAAAATCTGTTTCAGATTTATTACCAAAATTCCTATGTTTGCATGTGGGCTTTGTGCTGCAGTTTCAAATATTATTATAGCTAAATTAGTGTTGAAATTGGAACTCCTTGCCATTTTTTCTTGAATCTTATATTGTTTGGGGAATTATGAAGATGGTTCTTTGCTTTCGTCTTTCGAACAGTTATTTGTTTCAACTGCATCACTTACAATGCCATTGTTGTGTTCAGATGTATACCTGGAACGGTTGAGAAAGGATGTAGCCATGGCAAAGGAGGGAATCAGAAGGTATTTGGTGAAATTAGCGTCACTGCAGATAGAACATTCAATGGTTGGTTTATTTATTTGTCATGTTTTTCTTTTTTTGAGATCTGACAACAGTTTGCTAGGTTAGTAATCATCATTCTTTCTTGAGCTCAGGTAGGGACGACGCGTCACATTACTAAGTATAGCTGAGCGAGCATGGAAACCCCGCACCCTGGATCAAAAGACAAAGCTACTATTCTCATTGTTCATGGTCGATCATCCATACTCCTTCAGAACATGAGACTATGTCACTTTGTTAATTGCATCAAACTTTGCATGATAGCTCGATCACTTTGTTAATTGCATCAAACTTTGCATCATAGCTCGATCATCCATACTCCTAAAAATTCAGTTAAACTTTCGATGCTTTTTTTTTGCAGTTCCTTTGCATGGTCGCTGAAGAGGAGCAAGGCTGGTGAACAAGACCAAAACTGTTGTCAGAGTTACAGGGAAGGGACACAGTAATGGCATTGTGTACGTGCTCATCTCTAATCAGGGGATTTCATATTCCGAGACCATATTGACAGAGAGCATCAACTGATACATGGGTTAGCTCACTCATCAAGAGCATGGTAACGGGCATATGGATCAAAATGACTCCTTGACAATAGAAAACCAATTCCAAGTAGCATATCTCATTTACCATTAGTGTTAATTGAAAAATGAGTGGTCCAATAGTACCAAGTAAGCTTAATTGAAGGAGCACATGCCACTGGGGCATTGAAATGTCATCATTTTGTAGGATTTTGTAAAAACTTCTTTTAAGTAGATGAATAATTATTTTTGTTTCCGATTGCATCTCAATGTATACCTCGCTTCTGTTATCTAAAGAACATCCAAGAAGGAACGATGGATATTGTGAATGTGAGCGATAGAATTCAAAATGTTTTTACTTTTTATATGTTATTATTATTGATTGCCATTGGCAAAAATTATTATTATTGCAACAACACATGATATATCTTTTTTTTTTTTTTTCAGATGCCGTAGCGTTAGCACGGGCACTATACTAGTTAGTATTAAGCAATACTTATCAGTTCATACATCATGAAAGAGGAAACTAGTATCACCAAATATAGCTCAGCACACCAGCCACACAGGCTGGCAACGACGATCCAAAGGATATTATTGGCAATGATCAATATAATAGAGTATACTAAATTAAAGGCTAGATAAACGTCTTTTTTATTAATACGAGAATTTGTAGGGTTTATCTTTTTTTCCTAGTGTGTCCCACGCGAATGAATATGGTATATCCATTGAGGCCACTGATTAGTAACACAGTAAGATAGCTCCAAGCCACCCGTCGCCGCCACCCTCCTTCCTCCTCCAATTCCCCAATCCACGTGTCAATTCCGGCCCAATCTAGCTGGAATCTAACAGCCGTGCTGTGCGCCGTCGAGTTTATTCATCGTCTGTCGTGATCTTCATCTTTCTCGCTTTTTGGTGGCAAGACATCACAAGGTGATTGGTCTGTATATGCACACATGAGAACTGCACCGTGCAACATTTATGTATGGAGTAGTAACACACTACTACTAACATGAACTTCTGTGGTGGTGTCTTTTTATTTTCCGTGGCGGTTTTAGAACCGCCACGCAGCTAGGGTCACGGATTAATCGAGGGATTAACGGTGGTGGTCATTTTGATAACCAATAACCACCATGATAAATATTAACCGTGGTGATTTTTTAACAAAAACCGCCATGGTTAATCTCAAAAAAAGGAAATAAAAGAAAAAAGCCCAACCCCAACCCTAACGGGCGGGATCTGGGCTCGCGTCGCCGTCCACGCTGCCCTCCACCAATCGCCGAGCTCGGGCCGCCGCCGGGCGATCCCTCCATGGATCTGGCCTCGGCGACCGTGGAGGGCCGTCGTCGTCGCCGGGAAGGGCCGCCGATCGCCGCCCGTCCACAGCCGCCGCCGCATCTGGGCCACCGACGCCATCCCATGACGGATCTCGGCCGTCGTCGCCGCCTCGCGCCAGATCCGGGCGTCCACATCCGCCCGCCCGGGCCACCTCCACGCCCGTCGGGAAGGGCATCTCCGGGCCGCCTCCATGCCCTCTATGAAGGGTCGCCGCCGGGTCGCGGGGGAAGGAGCCGCCCTCTAGGCGCCGCCGAGCCACCACCAAAGCGCCGCCGGAGAGGGAAGTCGGGCCATCGATCCACGACCTCCATGCCGTGGCCGGGAAGGGACTCCTCACGCCCGCGTGTAGAAGAGGAATAGGGAGAGAGAGAGTGGAGAGATCTGTGGGAGAGGGAGAGAGCGGCGGCTGGGCTAAGTGGAGAGGGATGCTGGGAGATGAAAACCTGACTTGTGTATATATAGTTATGACCAAATTATGGGCCAATATGGACTTCTGATGGGCCTGGCCTTTTTAACCTTGACGGTCTTTTTTAAAAAAACCGCCACGGTAAAGCAGCGATTTTGGGTGGCGGGCTTCTTTTTTTTCCCTGGATGGGGGGCTGCGGGCCACCTATTTTTCGTGGCGGTTTTTTAAGAAACCGGCACGAAAAATATTTTGAAAACATCGTGCAAGTTCAATTGTGTAGTAGTGACAGTTTGATAGTTTGAAGCCAAATTAAGTGAATCGATGAAGCTTCGTTTGTGTATGATGATAACTCCATGGTTCAGACTACTTACTTGTCGTCAGCATGGCAGAGCAAGAAGAAGAAGAAAGTATTGGCGAGGACAGGATTAGTATTAAGCAATACTCATCAGTTCATACATCATGAAAGAGGAAACTAGTATCACCAAATATAGCTCAGCACACCAGCCACACAGGCTGGCAACGACGATCCAAAGGATATTATTGGCAATGATCAATATAATAGAGTATACTAAATTAAAGGCTAGATAAACGTCTTTTATTAATACGAGAATTTGTAGGGTTTATCTTTTTCCTAGTGTGTCCCACTCCCACGCGAATGAATATGGTATATCCATTGAGGCCACTGATTAGTAACACAGTAAGGTAGCTCCAAGCCATGGATGTGCACAAATTATTTCCAAGCACTCCTCTGTAATTTCGATCCCGTTCTTCTTCCTTGTGTGTGAGGGAGGTACAGTTTGAAAGTCTGCGTCTCTCGGATTACTGAATTTCAGATTGCTGAAGTTGCGGACTACTGTACGCCAGGGCGGTCACTACTTGCCAGCAGAGTAGAGTAGCAGCTCCACGCGATGCACACCTTCGGGGTGGTGTCCCAGGGCTAGCAACCAAACAAACACACACGTAGCAACGCACGCCTCTTCTATCTGCTGGGCTGGGCTGCTTAACTGGGCCAATCTTCTCCGAACCCAACGACAACTGCGCCGAGGACTCCTGTACCTTGTCCGGCAATACTGAATCTTCAGGCGCAGTCGCACTGCCAATAACGAATCTCCAACGTTTGGAAATCTAGAGTCTGGGATCCCGATCGATGCCTGTCCGGCCGTCAGCGTCCAGATAAGGCTACATGTAGTGTGTGTCCAAAGCACCGTTACCGTACCATTTCTTCATCGATCTGTGGCAACCAAGCTGTCTGTACGTCACTGGCAGGAGCAGGGTGCTGGTGGTCCTACACGAAGTTTCCATAGTTCAGCACTGGGCCAAGAGGATTCAATGCGGGGGGCCAAATGTCTCTTTGCACTGGGCTGGGCTGCATAACGGGTCGTCGTCGTTGTGATCTTCATCTTCATATTCCTTTTCCGAGGCAGGAGCTCAAAAGGTCGGTCGGTCTCTGTGTGTATATCTATCGAGCAGTAGTATCGTTCAAGTTGTCGATAGACGGTATATGCATGCATGGAAATTAACTCGCCAACAAAATAAATTAAGGAAAAACAAATGGACGCTCCTTGCGAGTGTGCATATTGAGTACGGGGCGGGAAAACCTCGCACTCCAGCCGTTCTTCATCTCCAACACAAAAACGAAACTAAAATCAGCACGCAGGCTCCTTACTACGTACAAGTAGCAGTAGTGATTAATTAATACGCAATTAATAAAGTGCATCTAAAAAGAAATATAGCCCTAATTTGTCAAACGAAGGTATTCTTATATACAGATACAAACATCAGAATATCATATCACGAATGGAGACGCATGTACCCCAGATATGACCGCCTCACATGACCTCGAGTCACCTGCAATGTTGCTCATCCGGTGGATATATAATGAATCCCCAAATACGTACAATGCCAGAGTACTGGGGAGCATGTACAACACTTGCAATTAAGGCCCCACCGAGGAAGTATATAAAAAAGTTGCCCGTTAAACCAAACGACATGTGCAGATCCCATTAGACTTCTCTCTCGATATTCTTCACCTTACCCATCGTTTGCCATTAATCTGCACAGTAAAAATGTAGCGTGTGTACAGGTTAGCTATTCGCCGTAATCCAACAAAAATAATCATGCCTATGTGCTTTACCCCCTTGCTATGTATCGCCTGAATTTTATTATATTTCATTCACATGTCATCACCAACAGAATATATTTCAAAAAATAAAAATAACTACTCTGATATAGTTCTACAGTACTCAGCTGTCTTGACCAAAAAAAAAAACCCGTACTGCAATTGTTTAATTTAATGTGCAATTTTGTTTTGTGAGGTATGCACCACGCTCTTAGAATAAAAACAACAGTACGTATATATAGTAGGTGTATATATAGCAAAAAGTTCGAATGCTGAAAATTCGATATGCTGCAGTTTAATTTGTTAGCAAACTTACTTCAATAATGTTTATGTGGCCTAGCTTCGCCTTGTTCTCTTCTGATTGACACCACTCCTTTAGTTCCTTGTTCCAGATAATCTGTAGCTTCTGAAGTTTGGGGAGTACACTTGCAGGCAACGATTTGATGCCATCGCAACTCGAGATGGCAAGGCTTTTTAGAGAGGAGAGGTCTCCCAGCCACTCAGGCAGTGCCGATATGTTCTCGCACCATCTCAACTCCAGCGACTCAAGGGAACTGAGGTGCCGCATGCTTTCCGGCAAGCTCTTCAGGTTCTTTCCTTCGATGCACAACTCTTGGAGGGCCGGGAAGTGCTTAAGTAGCCTTATGCTCTCGCAGGATTTGTCAGTTATTCTCAGTTTGATGGCTCGACTAGAGGAGCATTGATGACTGGTTTTGCCTACCTCCTCCAATGAAGATATGACTTGGTCGCTGTCAGAAATAGTGCACTCACGAAATGTTGGTGGGCATGGCTTCAACCTCAACATTGGACAACGACCTATCTCCAGCCTGTCCAGCACAGGGAACATGAACTCCTCCACACCATCCTCAACAGAGTATGTTGTGTTCCACTCCTCTAAGCCTTCCATATCAGAGACTTTAAAGGATGACAGTCGACGAAATGCACTTTTGCCCCCACAGAATTCCTGGTCTATTCTTTTAAGGACAGCCAAATTCCAGAGCTTCAGCGCTTCTAGGTGTGGTAACTGTCCAAGTGGTGGAAGGTTGCTACACATGGGCATATTGCATAGCTGAATAGAAACAAGATTTGGCAGGTGACTGTAAATGCACATGAGCCAGCCTGGAAAGCTTGTACAGCTGTAACCTTGGAGGCGCATGCTCTTTAAATCTCTTGGTGGCACTAGTTGTCCCAACAAATCTTGGTCATCCAGAAATTGAACCACACGCTTTGTTGACCATACCAAACTTAACTCCGAGAGATTATTTTTTTGTCCAACAACTTAACTTTAGTTGCTTCTTCTAGAGACTTTACGTTTTCAAGAGAAAATATTCTTAACTCACTGACATTGATGCCCTCGAGAAGATGAAGATTGCTGCAACCATTGACCTTGTCGGCACGGACATTGAAGATTGGTAATGTTTGTAAATAATATCCCAGTGAATAGGCGTGATCCAGCAGTGTACTCGGGCACCCTTCCAGCAATAAATACTTCAGCCCAAGTGTACCTATACTCTTTGGTAGGTACTGAAGCTTAAAACAATGAGAAATATCCAGTGTATGCAATCTTTTGAGGTTTGCAATACTTTCTGGCAGATGTGTAAGCGATGAATTCCAAGACAGATCTAGGTACTCTAGATTGGTAAGGGTAGCAATAAAGTCACAGCAAAGTAGACCGCAACCACTTAACCTTAAGTACTTGAGATTATTGCTGAGGTCCCTCAAATCATCTGATAAATCATAAAAAACAATATCTTGAAATCTCGAGGTGTTGCAGGGCCGTTAGGCCACGCAAACATGCCAGTGACCCTCTCTGCATGCCCGTGCAACGTGACAAATTCAGATGTGACAAACTTCGAAGCCTCATCATTGACTCTGGCAGTTCTCTGATTTCTTTACAGTCTGACATGTATAAATGTTGTATACCAACTAGGCTGCCAATACCTACTGGCAGCCCTTCAAGACAAGAACATGATGATAAGTTCAAATATTGGAGATGTGTGAGGCCACACAATGATTCAGGAAGTGCTTTTAGACAGGAACATCCAGATAACTCAAGGTGTTGCAATTGTGTGAGATTACCAAGAGAGTGTGGCAGTTCTGTTAGCCTAGAACAACCTGACATGTCCAGATGCAGCATACATTTTAAGTCACCTAATGATTCTGGCAGTTTTGATATAGCAGAGCAACCTGATAAACCGAGATATTTCAGACAACCAAGCTTGCGAACTGAATCTGGCACTGTAGAAATTTGAGGAGATTGATTTAAATTTAGGTATTGCAGTTTTGACAACTCAATGATACACTTAGGGAGAGTCTCATTTTGCATTCTTGGAGCAATAAGACACCTCAGCTGCTTCAGTTTGCCAATTGAAGCCGGCAACAATACACCCGAGCATTCACTGAAATCCAAAATACGCAGGCACCTTGCAAATGAAAATGCATCACTCCGGATATTCAGCTGGACACTATCTGAGAAATGAAGTGCTCTCATCTTTGAAGGCATATTTTCCATCTTTGTTGTACTATCATACTTTTTGAGCAATGAATAACGGAAATATTTGTCGCCACTTGTCTTTTCTCGGTGGTGCAACATCATAGATTTTTAGTTGGTCAGCCATTGTCAATTTTGCCAAGTCATGCACCAGATCGTGCATTGTGTATTGCACCTCATGCTTTTGGGAAGTCTGAAATGATAATGGTACAACATTCATTAGAGATGTCAACCAATAACCACCTTTTAGCAAAAGAGTTTAGATGCACCTTAACATGCGTACACGCTTAGGAATACAATATTCATTAGAATTGTCCATTAAAACAGCATGACACCAAATTTACTAACAAAAAGTTCTGGAGTGTTACACATGTTTTGAATATGTATAACAAAGATAGAAACTTGGTAAATCCTACATTCACCTTGTTATTAAGTTTAATTAGGCATCTAGAAATAAATGCATATTCATTGTTATTCTAGACCCCATGGTGTGCTACTACGTTGTGTCACCGTCATGTTAGTTTCCAACAATGAAATTTATATTTATAAAATGAATCCATAAATTTATGTCTAATTCTGTTGACACCGTCACTACCAAATATCTCAAAAAATTATTCTTAAAACAAAGGTAAAATCACATTGGCAAACTTGTCTATCAATGCAAAAGTTAACAACTTTAACTGGCTTTCACGGAATGGAGGCAAACTCTTCCTTTAGATTAGAAAACAGGGTCAAAATTACAATTTCTCTTCAAAACAAGGTGTGAATGCTTAAGTGCCAAGATAACATAATATAACTTCTCATTTTTATCTAAATGGCACATATCTTTGACTAAGAATTAGCCCAATTATATCAAAAGTTTTATTTGCAAGAGTAGGTACACATTAGATTTGTATTTAGAAATAATTTCCAATGATCGTACTTTTGTTATTATAAATTATAAATTATCATAGGAATTATATGTCAAAATATGTTCATGAAGACTGGAGCATGTCAAATCATGCCTTATATTCGGGACGGAGGGAGTAAAAAGTGCCAGATCTCTAAGTTAACATGTTGACAAAAATATACAAAAACTAATAAAGATGATTACCATACTAAAAGAATTGTGGTGTCATAGAAAGGGATGTAACAACAGTTGATATAACTTATGGTTTGGTTTGACTAAATACATACTGAAGGTATTGTATCTTAATACTACTAATGGGTGGTTCTCAACAAAGTCTGCACATTAATCCAAGCAAGATGCATTAGGAAAGAAATTCTCAAGATACTCTTTGTCCCTGAAAGAAATCTATTCCTAGGAACTTTAGAACAGATTATCAAACAAGAAAAAGGGAAATACTACCAGACAATATCATACTGCGGAGAATGCCGACCACGGGATATGCTAGCTAACTAAACCCTGAGGATATCTGCTGATCACGCCAAGACTCAAACTAGGGCACGACTATCTAACTTGTAGGAAAGTAGGCCTTGGATATTAATAGCTATCTCCTTCCCCTATTGTAATTGTGAAAATTCTGCTAGGTCTTGGATAAATCAATGGAATGCACATGCATATTAAGTGATCTTCTCCAATAGAATAACAATTTTTGTGTGTGTGTGTGTGTGTGGGGGGGAGACAGTAGGGTATAATGCTAAATGCAATGGAGGCGACGAGGGGGCATAGTAAAGTGATTTAATGGACCATCCACATATATCGGAATAAATTATAACCTGAATATACATCCAACTACCTACCCCCGCCATTATAACCTAAATAAATTCCACAAGTAGGGTTGCTATGGTGTAGACAAGCAAGCTAATGAATTGTTTTCGCCATTATTAACAAAAGAGTGTAGTCGACCATGACCTTGAATCAATTTTAACAAAATATTGAAAAAAATTCGATAAATAATAAGCACTACAGTTTCAACTAGCATGTGGATGAAAATTATATCACTAGTAATGAAAATCATTTAGGTGATTCGGGCGATTTTGATTTCCGTGGCGGGCGAATACGCCCGGCACCTTGCCATGGCCACGCGGTAAATCACAGATGAACGGTGGCGGGTGTTCGTGCCCGCCATGGTAAATGAATAAAAAAATTAAAAAAAAACCCTAACCCCTGCACCGCCGAATCCCGTCGCCGCCGGATACGCCCGCACCGCCGCTGGATCTGCCCGTGCCGACGCCGGATCCGCCAGCGCCGCCGATGGATCCTCCTGCCGGTGCTGCTGCCTCCTGTGCCGCCGAGCCTGCGCTCCTGCTGCCGTGGAGCCTCCCACCACCGTGGAGCCTCCCACCGCCCGAGCTTGGCGTCTCGTCCCGCCGTTTGGGAGCTCGAGGCGCCACCGTGGAGCCTCCCACCGCCGAAGCTTGGCGTCGTCCGCCGTCTGGAGCTCGGGCGCCACGCCCGGAGGAGAGAGAAGAGGATTGGGTGGGGCGGTGGGATAGGCCTGGTGGCCACCGCGAGGGGAAGGCACGCCGGGATTGAGCGTGGGCGGCGGGAGTGGTGCTGCGGGACGGCGTGATGGGCGAGACGCGTGTGGGTGGGGTGTGGAGACAGTGGCTGAACCCTAAGTGTGACTATATATATATATACGTGGCCCGATAGGAATCTGATTTGGGCTTTGTTGTGGGCCTTGTATATTTTGCATGGCGGGCCTTTGTAAACTGCCCACCTAAGGAAATAGAAGTATTTTCCGTGTGGCGGGCCTATTATAAACACCAGCCACGGTAAATTGATTTTTCGTGGTGGGCAAAATTGTCCATCATGGAAAATAAAAACCTCCGCCACCGTTCATTGGTGCATTAACCATGACGGGCAAACATTGTGCCCGCCACGGGTAAATATTTTACAATATCACAAAAAATATTAACCGTGACGGGCAAACATTTCGTTACTAGTGTATCTAGTAAGGTAAAACATTGAAAGCCAATGTACTTTTTATTTGTCATTGGAAAGAAACATGAATTTGATATGAAATATTGGAACATATATCTAGTTATAATTTTGGTTCCTCTCCGATGGCTGTATGAAACATAGGATTAAAATAACAACCTCACCAACGGGGAGATGATAATTTTACCCAATGTTTTGCCGCGACTAGTACATAAGGTAAAAACAATGCAATGTGTAACAACCACATAGTTGATATTAGAAATTATAAATGACTATATGCACTGCTTGACACACTATAGGCAAAAACAAGTAAGAAATTGGAAGTAGTGTTCTAGAAGTTATATATAACATACCGAGGGCATCTTTGAAACTTGAAGGAAGGACATTCCCAAAAGGTGCTTGATGTATTCCTTCCCCTTTGATGTCTCAACAAAACCCAGCACACTCCACTGCTGAATCAAGTCATCTTCAACAATATTGTGTCCTTTTCAGAATATGGCACAGTAGGAAAAGCATATCCTTAGCTGCTGTGGCATCTTTTGATAACTCAACCTCAAGGATGGAAGCACTCTGTCATCTGATGTTTCCTTCCAGATATCACTTTCATTTATTTTTGCCATTCAGCGATATTTTTGGTTTGTAACATGTACCCAAGTGCTTGAGCTGCCAATGGCACACCTCCACATTTCTTTGCAATATCCAGTCCTATCCACTCAAATTCCTTTTGGTCACACTGACTGGATCTCTTAATTATTTCCCAGCACACATCATCCTTCAAAGGCTGTAGCTTATATGGTTTACTGGTAGAAACTTTGCTTGCAATTCTTTCCTCTCGTGTGGTTCTGATGACATCTATCACACTGCACTTCTTGCCCACATGAAGCATATTTTTCAGTTTGGTCAACTCTATGTCATCTTTCTCCCATAAGTCATCTAGGACGATCAGAACTTTCTTGTTACAGAGTAGGTTATCAAGGGTCTGCATTATTACCTGCAGATCTGTATTCTGGAGATCCCTGTTCTGCTGACCACCTTCTCGCTGATACTTGAGAAATTATAGAGTTCGCTATTTTCAATAAATTGAAATCTTGGGAAACATAAACCCATATATGACAATCATACTGCTTCTTGAATTGGTCATCATTTCATTATATACTAGTTGTGCCAAAGTAGTTTTGCCCATACCTCCGAGGGCATAGATAGGAACAATCACTGTCTCACTCTCAACATGGTTCGATCTTGCATGTAAGAACAGGTTTTTGATTTCCTGTTTTTCTCCTTCCCTCCCTTCTACTTCATGCAAAAATGTCATGTTGTCTCAAATTTGTCATAATGCTGAACATTAGTAGTGATAGTGCCTTCTGTGCTGATAAACTTAAAATTACCAAATTCCATATTAATTTTGATCAGCTCTTTTCTCAAACACTTCATCCTATTAGCAATGGCAATCTTCTTGTATGCAGTTGGGATAAATGAGAGAACTGGGTTCTGCAAGAATTTCATTTAATTTTGAGTTGGGTGATACAATTAGGAAAGATGCATTGCATTATAACCTAATAATTATGAGCCATTTTATTTTATTAACTTAAATTATCTAGAGTTGCCACCAGTTGATATCTCAGATAACGGTACCAAAATTTGGGAAAATTCTATATATATGACAATAGTAAACTCACTTATTTCTTCTATGATCCTCAAAAAAATTTGTGTTCCCTGTTTGACGTTAGAATACAATTTCATTACCTATTTGTTAGTTATCACCGTTAACCGTCACATAAAAGATCAATTTATCCCTAATGTAAACATGTAGAATGTGATTATTATATTTGTTAAATTTGAGATTTATTGAATCATGAGACAGTGATAACATAAAACTTGGCACCTTTGCAGGAACACAAAATTGAGTCATGAGAAAGTGACAACAATGTAAAACTATGCACCTTTGCAGTTGCTTGGTCTTGGTAGTCTCTGAGCACGCCGGAGATGTCTAAGGCGACATCCTTGAGCCGCTTTAGCAGTATCTGCACCAGTTTCTCCTTGACAGACCGCCTCTCGGCGATGGTCTCCAAGGTATCCCTCATGCCCTCCAAGTCACCGTCAAAGTTCCAGCACAAATTAGCCTGCTCCGCGATGGCAGAGCCCAGCTTATCTTTCACGATACTGACCAAAGGCGGATGCGAGCAGTCCAGCTACTGCTTCCGCCATGGCTGTGGAGCTCTGGATCGCTCTCACAAGTCACAAGGTTTGTGTAAATGGTATGCACCGGTCGTCTGCGACTGCGTGAAGGAGAAAGGTGAAGTATAATGGTATCTGGGAGTAGTTAGTGGCATCACAGAGAATCAGTTTAGTTGACTTAAGGCCATATTATTGGAGGAATTAATCCCATATAAAAAATTAGTACTGACAGCTGGGTACAGGTATGCTGACATAGTGACATATACATACATGTTCTGTATGGAGGTAAGTCAGTAAGCAAGTATGAATACAAAGTGCTTAAACCTATGAAAATATTTTTATGGAGTCATCATCTGCATATCATAAGCCGGCGAGGTCGATGCAAAAGTTGTATACAGCTGGCAACATGTGCAGCACGTTACTCGGATCAAATTCTGCTGCTGGCACATGATCATATCATATTACGATATGGTATTAGAACGGTATATGGATGCAACTTTGCTGGCGCACATGTACTCTTATATCAAATTTTACCATACCACTAGACAAAACTTTGCCAAAAAAAAAAAAAACACCACCAAAAGGTACTATATGTATGTATGAAATTTAGGGGCTATTTTATATCTCAATTTTCTACCATTCAATTGCAGGATATATATGTAAAGATTGAATGACTATATCTTGTTGTTAGCTAATTACCATAATCTCAAATATTGCCTACAACTACAAGGACCATTTTTTCTAAAATCTCCTCAATCGCCTTTTTTATTAGTACAGATCGATGACACTAAAACCGAACAAACATAAAGAAGCCAAACTCAACAATCATCTCCCCTCCAATAATGTTCGCTTCAGTGCTTGCCATTATCCAAGCTTCACTTCCTCCCATGTTCGACCGTGTGCATGCTTCCTACCTCTTTTTTATTTTTCAGAAATGAAGTACTCTATTAAAATGTCAAGAGCATACTACATCCATCAAGTTGATACGTAGTCTTAACATAAAACTTCCGGCCTCTCACTAGAACAGAACAGACAATCCTTGTTTTCGAATTCTAATTTCTGAATAAAATATACCTTCCATCACATACCTGCTCTTCTTTTTGGTGGTGCCATTGTTGCACATGCCGGCGATCACGCGGAGCCTCCGTCATCGCGTGGGCCGTGGCCGCATCGAGTAGTCGCGCCGCCCGTCCGCTGGGCACCGCGTTGATGAGTCGTCGCGCCGCCGGGCACCGCGTCGAGGAGTCGAAGAGACGGAGAGGCACGGTGGGCCGGTGACAGTGAGCAATAGCGTCGATCCATAGCATCTACGAAGTCATCAAGTTTCTGCCGGAATCATTTTATCTTTTCAAATTAGTTTACCTTATTAAGTGAATTGTTGCAGGAGTTCCTTGCCATTTTCTAAGGTTGTTAACAAAAACTTACCGTCCCATATACAGGATCTTATTTACCATGGACCGCCATTCTGATTTCAGCATTACCCCTGCCTCACGTTGAGGATGATTACAGCATCACTGTTGATTGGCACGGTACCGGTGCAAGAAAGAGAAACGTACGAGACCATAAATGCAGCTAGGCATGGATGGAGGACGAGGAGAGCTGTTTTGCCAGGAGAGCTGTTTGCCATCAGCCTCTTCGTATGCTTCTGCAGCTGGGCACGCTGGCCTTGAGCTGGGACCGCTCCCATGTGGCCATGTCTCACAAAGTTACTACTGACTTTATTATTGAGAAAAAGCACTAACGGGTTGTTGAGGAATAGTAACAAATCCGTTAAGAAGGAATACTGGGTTGCAGGAACAGTAAAAAACCGGTTAGGAACAGTGTTGGGTCTATGAAACAGTAACAAACCCGTAATGAAACAGTGAACCCGTTAATGCATATGAACAGTAATCGGACCCGTTACTGCAGCTAAACAGTGATCTTCACCAAAAATAAAGGTCTTTATAGATATGGACATGGTACACCAGGGGAACAGCTAGCTCGTGATGCATACTGCCATTCTCATTACTGTATAGGTTCAGTCATTCACACTCGCACACATATATCTGCATGTCTCTTGCCGAGGTAATAATACTAGCCGTAGTACTTTTGTTATGTGGACGCGGTTTGCATGTCTTGTCCTCAAGAACCTTGCGCGAAATTGTGTGGAAAATACTCCAACTTGGAGTATTCCGTTCCTCGAGACTTGCTATAACCAGTCAACTGCCTTTCGCTCCTCTCTCATCTCCTCTCTTTTTTTTTTTTAAAGCCTACATCGACACCGCACCTACTGCATTAAAAGAAGTAAAAAAAATACATAGAATTCACAAGTAATACACACATTACTGACAAATCCCACGAGCACAAATAGACAGCAAGTAACGAGGGGGGAGAGGGCAAACCCTCCACCAATGTTACTTCTTGACTTACTGTATCTGCGACGACTAGCACGGAGGCCACCCCGAGATATTATTGATGGACACAGGTACACCCGGAACAGCTAGCTCGTGATATGCATGCCATTCTTCTTATTACAGTCAATCGTTGACACTCGCACACACACGTACGGTGCCTGTCAAGTGCCAGCAGTCGTCACGCGCACATAATACTAGCGCCGCAGCTTTTGTTATGGGGACCGGACGCTATGACGAACACGTCTTCTTATTACGGTCAGTCGTTCATATGCATGTTGCTAAATTGTGTGGAACCCGAGGTTTGGTAGAGGTATGTAGGTATGTCTAATCAAGTGGCAACCTTAGGCGGTTCTCGGCCAAGTCGTGTGAGAGGCGGACCAGGCGGTGGACCTCCTCCTTTCCGGCCCACACGACTTCGGCTCGGACCAAGCTTCGTTGAAGAGCTTGCTCTCAGTACCAGTGCAGGCTGGAGGATCATCCCCCAGGTTCAGGTCGACTCCCTTGACATCCAGGAAGCGCTGATGGATGGCACCTGCAGCCAGGAGTCCTTGGCCAGGACTCAAAATAGCAACGGGTGCCCGAAACCTAAGAACCCGATGTGTTTTACACTATAAGAAGGCGGATGTGGAACGATTTTTCTACCCACGGGTACGTTATTGGGTGAAATCATCTACCCATCAGATATGCCGGGTACGGATGTGGGTGTATACTACCCATACCCGAGTACCCGCAGGTAAAAAATACCCGCAAAAATGACTAACCAGCCAAGTAATTGTGGTCATATAGCCCATGAAAAATGGCCCAAAGACTCCTAGTATATATATTGTTGAACCCTTATCAAACCCTAGCCCACACCACTCCTCCCCTATCCTTTTCAGCTTCAGCCGCAGCGGCCACTCCCCTTGCGCGACTCTCGCCGCCGAACTGCATGCGTCTGCTAAAAATAGTGAGAGGTACTCTGATGGCTACTTCCCATCGCGTGGCGGCCACTTCCCTTTCCCTCTCATGCTAAAAATATTGGGAGGTAGCGGCGGCCACTTCCCTCTCGCTACGACGCGACGTGGCTCAGCGCTCGAGTCCGGTTGCTCGACTCCGTCCCATCTCCTCTCCCTCCTGTCCTCCACCGGCCACCGCACACCCTCCGCCTCCAGAGTCGCGGCCTCCTCCTTCAGCTCAACATCGTCTTCGCGGCTCTATTGTCGGGTACGGGTTACCCGATGGGTAAGAATTACCCGCGTGGGTGCGGCTATGGAATGAATTCTCTACCCGTCTGCGGATACGGGTAACCCAACGGGTAAGGTTTTGACTTAGCGGGTGCAGGTATGGGTGGCCAGTAGCCATCAGGTACATACCCATTGCCCAGGACCTTCCATCCGCGCCTGTGGACGGCGTCAAGGCATTGGTTCCTGACCTCTTCGGGTCTGGGGCATCGCGGCCGGATGCTCCCCCTACTGAAGCGTCCATCACTACTTCCATTGATGCCATGAACCTGCAGCTGGAGGAATCGCTAATCCGCACCTACGGGTGCCCAAGGCGGTTGACAACGACTGGATCCCTCGCAGGAGCAATTGCTGCGCCGACAAATCGCCGTTCCACGACCGAATCCTAAGAAGCGGGCTCAGCGTGTCATGCTCAACAAATGGAAGGCCGCCCTAACAACGCCCGTCATCAATGCGTCGACGCGATCGGGTGGCACTGAGGTTTCGTGAGGGTGCTTGCTGCTATGGAACCAAGCTCAAGGTGAACAGCCATGCGCCAACTCTTTCCGCTGCTTGGCAGCCGCTGGCCACAGACCTTTGAGGCGGAGGCGCAGGTCCGGCGCCGCCACCACCCCAACAATGGTCGCACAATAGTTCAGCCTCGAAATACAAACCCCGAAACGCCACCATTAGAGTCGGTGATCCATGTTAGTGTGTTGCCCGTTCAGCCTATGGCATCTCGCCATCCAGCTGACCGGGTAGTGTAACGAAAAACTCTATTTACTCTTAATGAAGAACGTGCATGTGGACGCTTTCGAAAAAATTAAAAAAAAAGCGTGTGGTGTTGACGGAGAATCGGGGTTCGATGCCAAGCACACCGGGAGGACCTTGAACGCCCACGAAGGTTGCAATCAACCTTGAAGCAACGAAGCACCACACCGTAATCGGGCGGCGAACGATCGGGAGATCTCTAGGGCCGATGTAGAGCTTGGTGACGACTAGAAAACCTCGAACGCACCTCCGGGAAGACCCGTCGGGAGGACGCACGTGAGGGTAGAGGGGAAGTTGACCTACAAGAGAGACGGTAGTAGGTTGATTTGTCGATTGGATGTAGATGGGTTCAAATCGGCCATGAACCTCTTTATTATTTAGAGGGCCGGTGGTCTTATCCTTTTAGGAAACCGTCCTTGGGCGTTTCAATCTCCAAAAACCGACCCAAACACGATTAGGAAAGAGATCGGTTCGGATCGTGCGGACCGCGACCCGTCGCGTGTTGACGGGCCGCTCGACCGTTCGACCGGGCGCTCCGGTCACTAGCGTCCGGTCGATTCCAGAGAGCTCTGAAACACGCCGAGAACGCCTGGTCGATTTGGGCGCTCTGACCGGACGCCGCGACCGGACGCCACGAAAACTGATCGGGCCGCGCCCGGTCGCCGTCCGGTCATTTCGAAGAGTTCTAGAAACGCACCTTTCTTGACCGGACGCCGCAGGTGGTTGACGGGACGCTCCGTCGCCAGGCCGGTCACTTCGGAGAAGCCCGTTTTGATTTTCCTCCAAAATTTGTCTAAGTCTGGAAATTTATCGCCTTGGACCTCCAAAATATAACTAAGTCTGGAAATTTGCTATGCTTTAGACCAAGCCAAATTTAACTAAGTCTAGGATTTTACCATGTCTTAGACCAAGCCATTTTTGGGTGTCAACATGTGGAAAATACACATGTGATGTGAGCCAACTATTCCGTTCCTCCGAGTGGCTGTTACCTGCAGTCAACTCTCTTTTACTCCACTCTCATCTATGCACATCTCGTCTGTCATGTTCGTCCTCCACATACTTTCAGTCATGCGGAGCTTGGAGACGATGAGCTGTTGAGGCTCGTGCCTGTCTTGCCACTACGCGCATGGATGGCTTTCTTTGCTCGGTGATTTTGACGGCGGTCCACATTGTGAAGTTGGAGCTCCGTGTCATGACACAGATCGACAAAGCTTGGGAATTTCCCTAGGTGTTGTATATCCATCCACCGAGTCGTACACCAAGGCGACGCTACAAGAGCGACCCGATCAACTGCATCATCTGAAGTGCCGGCCCAGCCCGTCCGACTGCGTCGGCCCAGTGTCAAAGTAGCCGGCCCATAATGGAAGCTGCGAGGGACAGATATATACCGACTGGCTGCGAGCCAGAGAGGTGACTGTGAGTACTTTCGAAGCACTCCTCTGTATGATAGAAAAACTACTTTCCGTAATTTCGATTCTGTTGTTCTTCTTCTGAGCGAATTATCCCCTGTTCACAGTTTGGAAGTCTGAATCTTGTTCCATTCGTGCCGTTCCATTTGTCCCTGAGCCGTAACCGAGTTTCCATGCCAAGCAGGCTGGTGATCTTCCCCAAGTCTGCAATGGGCCAATGGAGATTCAAATCCACCAACGTAGACGTCTGCCTTCACGAGCAATTCGTTCCACTGCAATAATGTTGACCAATGCTCTGTTTGCATAAAAATTAAATGAAGAAAACAGAGGCTAAATTGTGAACTGTTGCTACACATCCACTCAAGCCTCCATGTATATGTAGTACTAGAAGTAGCAGCGAGATTCTCGAGTGTACAAGAGAAGAGATTAGTGGTTCTCGGAGTCGGAGGCGACAGTATCTAGGCAGAACTGAAACAGGGCAAATGCAGAACAAAAATTCAGCCAGTGGACTCTGCCTCGCTGGTTCTGAATTCTGAATTCCTGATTACTGAAATTTGCGGACTAATGTTCGTAGTAGCTAGAGAATCAAAACAGAACAGGGACTTGGGTTCCCAAATCTAGTCAAACGTTTGCATGGAGTAGCTCGACTAGCTACCATCGGGCTGTGGCAAAGGCATGTTGATGGGAGTACCGGGTAAGGGAGTAGCAGCGAGTCCACTGAAACCAACGGGGAGGCAATCAGGCATTGGCCGCCCTGCCTGCCCGACGGTCTGCGTCGCCCTCCTCTCGCTATCTCAAATTCACAAGACTCTGACAAAACCTGATAGAGCAACAGCTCCACGGGATGCACACCTACTCCGAGGGCTGGCAAACGAAATACACAAGCAGCGCAAGCCTCTTCTATCTTCTGGGTAGGGTTGCGTACACAGTAGTGATTAATTAATACACAACTAATAAAGTGCATCAGAAAGAAATATAGTCCTAATGTCAAACAAATGTACTCTTATATAGAGATACAAACAGGAAATATCATATATTCATATCCCGCCTTACATGACCTCAAGTCACCTGCAACGTTGCTCACTAGTTGGATGATTAATCCCCAAATACGTACAGTGCCAGAGTACTCGGGCAGCACTACAAGTGCAATTAGGGCCACGCAGAGGAAGTAAATAAAGTTGCACGTTAAACAAAACAACATGTGCAGATCCCATTAGCCTTCTCTCTGCACCTGATTGATATTCTTCACCTTGTATACATCTCTTATATATGATGCCCCTTTTCCTTGTCATGCTAATGATACCCATCGAAAGCCATTATAATACTGCACAACACAAATGTAGCGTGTGTAAAGTTCAGCTATTGGTGTTAATTCAACAAAATAACCGTGCCTATGTGCTTTACGCCCTTGCTATGTATCGCCAGAATTTTATTATATTGCTTTGACATGTCATCACCAACAGAATATATTTTAACAAATGAAAATGACTTCTCTGAAATAGTTCTACAGTATTCAGCTATCTTCAACAAAAAACAAACCGGTACTGCAATTGTTTAATTTAGTATGCAATTTTGTTTTGTAAGGTACGCACCACACTCTAAGAAGAAAACAACAGTACGTATATACTAGGAGTATATATAACGATAAACTGGAAGGATGAAATTAGATATGCTGCAGTTTAATTTGTTAGCGAACTTACATAAATGATGTTTATGTGAGCGAGCTTTGCCTTGTTCTCTTCTGATAAACACCACTCCTTGAGTTCATTGTTGTGGCTAATCTCTAGCTTCTGAAGTTGCGGGAGGTGCTGTATACATGCAGGCAGCGACTTGATGCTCCTACATCCCGAGATGACAAGGCTTTTTATAGAAGAGAGGTCGCCCAGCCACTCAGGCAGTGCTGATAGGTTAAAGCACCATCTCAACGTAAGCGACTCAAGGGAAGTGAGGTGCCGCATGCTTTCCGGTAAGCTCTTCAGGTTATTTCCTTTGATACACAATTCTTGAAGGGCAGGGAAGTGCTGAAATAGGCTTATGCTCTCGTAGGAGCCATCATCTATACTCAGTTTGTTGGCTCGACTAGAGGAGCATTGATGACTGGTTTTGCCTACATCCTCCAAAGAAGATATGACTTGGTTGCTCCTACGTATAATGCACTCACGAAATGTTGGTGGGCATGGCTTCAAGCTCAAGCTTGGACAACCATCTATCTCCAGAGTGTCAAGCACAGGGAACATGAACTCCTCCACACCATCCTCAACAGAGTATGTTGTGTTCCACTCCTCCAAGTTCCACATATCCTCAATAGAGAATGATGACAGTCGACGGAATGCTCCTTTGCCACCACAGAATTCCTTGTCTATTCTTTTAATGGCAGTCAAATTCCAGAGCTCCAGCTTTTCTAGGTGTGGTAACTGTCCAAGTGGTGGCAGGTTTGTACACGTGGGCATATGATGAAGCTGAATAGAAACAAGATTTGGCAGGTGACTATAAATGCACATGAGCCAGCCTGGAAAGCTTGTACAACTGTAACCTCCCAGGCGCATGCTCTTCAAATCTCTTGGTGGCACTAGTTGTCCCAGCAAATCCTGGTCATCCAGAAATTGAACGGCGCGCTTTTCTGACCAAGCCAATGTTAACTCTGAGAGATTATGTTTGTCTGATAAATTAACTTTAGTTGCTTCTTCTAGAGACCTTACATTTTCAAGAGAACATATTCTTAACTCACTGACATTGATGCCCTTGAGAAGATGAAGATTGCTGCAACCATTGACCTCGTCAGCACGAACCTTGAAGTCCGGCAATGTTTGTAAATAATTTACCAGTGAATTGGCCCGATCCATCAGTGCATCCGAGCACCCGTCCAATATTAGAGACTTCAGCCCCAGTGTACCTATACTCTCTGGCAGGTAATAAAGTTGACGACATCCCGAAACATCCAGTGTATGCAATCTTTTGAGGTTTGCAATATTATATGGCAGATAGTTAAGCATTAAATTGCAAGATAGATCTAGGTACTCTAGATTGGTAAGGGTATCAATAAAGTCACAGTCAAATAGTTTGCAACCTCTTAACCTTAAGTACTTGAGATTATTGCTGAGGCCCCACAAAGGATCCGATAAACAATCAAGCTTACATGATGAAATGTCGAGGTGTTGCAGTGCCGTTAGGCCACGCAAACATGCCGGTAACCCTCTCCGCATGCCCGTGCAGCGTGACAAATTTAGATGCGACAAACTTTGGAGCCTCATCATTGACTCCGGTAGTTCTCGGATTTCTTTACAGTCTGACATGTATAAATGTTGTATACCAACTAGGCTGCCAATACCTACCGGTAGCCCTTCAAGACAAGAACATGATGATAAGTTCAAATATTGGAGTTGTGTGAGGCCACACAATGATTCAGGTAGTGCTTTTAGACTAGAACATCCAGATAACTCAAGATGTTGCAAATAGGTGAGATTACCAATAGAGTCAGGTAGTTCTTTTAGCCCAGAACAACATGACATATCCAGATGCACCATACATTTTAAGTCACCAAATGATTCGGGCAGTTTTAATATAGCAGAGCAACCCGACAAACCGAGATATTTCAGACACCCAAGATTGACAATTGATTCTGGCAGTGCACAAATCTGAGAAGATCCATTTATGTTTAGGTGCTCTAGTTTTGATAGCTCACAGATACACTCTGGCACTGTTGTTATCCCAGAACATCCCGACATGTCAAGATGAACCATAGACTTCAAGTCACCAAATGATTTTGGCAGCTCAGATACACCAGAGCAGCCCGACAAGCATAGATATTTCAGGTACCGAAGATTGCCAACTGAATCTGGCAATGCAGAAATTCGAGGAGACTGATTTATGTTTAGATATTGCAGTTTTGACAGCTCAGTGATACGCTTAGGGAGAATCTCATTTTGCATTCTTGGAGCAATAAGACATCTCAGCTGCTTCAGTTTGCCAATTGAAGATGGCAAAAATACACCCGAGCATTCACTGAAATCCAAAATACGAAGGCACGTTGCAAATGAAAATGCACCACTCCGGATATTCAGTTGGACACTATCTGAGAAATGAAGTGCTCTCATCTTTGAAGGCATATTTTCCAACTTTGTTGTACTTTCATACTTTTTGAGCAATGAATAACGGATATATTTGTCACCACTTGTCTTTCTCGGTGGTGCAACATCATAGATCTTTAGTTGGTCGGCCATTGTCAATTTTGCCAGGTCATGCACCAGATCGTGCATTGTGTATTGCACCTCAGGCTTTTGAGAAGTCTGAAATGATAATGGTACAACATTCATTAGGGATGTCAACTAATAACCACCTTTTAGCAAAGAGTTTAGATGCACCTTCACATGCGTGCACGCTTAGGAATACAATATTCATTAGAATTGTCCATTAATACAGCATGACACCAAATTTACTAACAAAAAAAGTTCTGAAGTGTTACACGAATATGTATAACGAAGATAGAGACTTGGTAAATCCCACATTCACCTTGCTATTAAGTTTAATTAGGCATCTAGAAATAAATGCATATTCATTGTTATTCTAGACCCCATGGTGTGTGTCACAGATCATGGAGAGGGGGGGCCTGGCAGGGGCTGCCAGGGCGCCACCGCCGCCGCCCTCATCGCTTAAGTCGTCAACCAACAAATATTTAGGGAATAAAAAATAGGAATAGAATAGAAATAAAATCAGGGATTTCTTTAGATGCAAATCTCTCTAGGACTATAAATACAAGGGTCATATAATCAGTTGAATCTTAATCGAGAAAAATTAAGGGGTAACACCCAACTGCTCCTGTCTCTCAGCTCCCCCCCGCACCCGCCCCTAACCCTAGCCGCCGCCGCCGCCGCCCCCCTCCTCCCTGCTCGTGCATGCCCCCCAGGGTAGCACCGCCTCAATGCCGGCCGCCACCGCCCGAGGCCGCCGCCCGATTGTGTCACTTGACCGCCGGAACCCTTCTGGTCGCTGTGCTACTACGTTGTGTCACCGTCATGTTAATTTCCAACAGGGAAATTTATATTTATAAAATGAATGCATAAATTTATGTCTAATTCTGTTGACAACGTCCCTACCAAATGAATGCATAAACTTATGGCTTGGTTTGACAAAATACATATTGAAGGTATTGTATCTTAATATTACTAATGGGTGGTCCTCAACAAAGTCAGCACATTAATCCACGCAAGATGCATTAGGAAAGAAATTCTCAAAATAATCTTTGTCACTGAAGAAATCTATTCCTAGGAAGTTTAGAACAGATTATCAAACAAGAAAAACTACCAGACAATATCATACTTTGCGGAGAATGCCGACCATGGGATATGCTAGCTAATGAATCCATATCTAAGAAAACCCGAAGGATATCTGCTGATCACGCCAAGACTCCAACTAGCACTACTACAAACGCATATAGCGGTTTCACAGTAGGGGCGTTTGGTGATTGAGCCATCTCTACTGTGCATTTCAGAAATTGCATTTTCAAAATTAAAAACAGCAAAAGCGATTTGAACCCGTAACACGGAGCTCGTGTGTAGAGAGTGCCCACCACTAGGCTACACACTCACATGTCTCCATACTCTATTCCGGATCCCTACATGCATATTATACAAATCCGAGTGTAAATTGACTATTTGAGGTCCTAAACAGATTCAAATCAAAAAGTGGTCAACTATAAAGTTTCATAACTTTTTAAGGTCTACAATTTTTATTTACGGTGTTTCTTCATCCGAGGTCATTTACGAAATTTGAATTTCAAATTTGAGACATTCAAACGTAGGTTTTGCATGACTAGATGATTTCAATTCAAAAAAGTGGTCAACTACAGAGTTTAATAACTTTTTGAGATCTACAATTCTTATTTAGAAATATTTTTCATCTGAGGTCATTTGAAAAATTCAAATTTAAAAATTTAGATATTCAAACCTACATTTTGAGGCATCAAATAAAAGTCAATTCAAAAAGTGGTCAACAACAAAGATTCATAACTTTTCGAGATCTACAATTCTTATTTAGGAAGTTTTTCCATCCGAAGTCATTTTAAAAAAATAATTTTTTAGTGTCTCATTTTAAAATTCGGCAACCTAAAAAACCTCAATATAGAGCCGCCCTATTGTGGACCACAATAGGGGCGGTTCAAAACAAAAACCACCCATAGTGTACAGTAGGGGCGGCTCATACTTTATCCATAATAGGGGCGGCCCAAAACAAAAACCGCCCTACTTAAAAAGGGAGGCGTTCTCGTAGTACGCTACGCGTTTGTAGTAGTGTAGGGGCATGACTATGTAACTTGTAGGGAAAGTAGGCCTTGGATATAAATAGCTATCTCCTTCCCTATTGTAATCATGGAAATTCTGCTAGGTCCATCTTGTAAACTGCTATCTCGTCATCCCAATAGGACCGTAATACAAAATAGTAGCAAGTGGACATAATGCTAGAAATGGGGGTAATTAGAAACAAGCGCTATATTCTCTGTTTATCCCCGAATAATAGCCATTGAATTGCTATAATCCCCAGAATAATTGCCACTATTGAAAGCATAAATTAAAACCTAAATATACATCCGAACTACCTACCTCTGCCATTATAACCTAAATAAATTCCACAAGTAGCGTTGCTATGGTATCGACATGCAAGCTAATGAACTGTTTTCGCCTTTATATTAACAATGAGTGTAGTCGACGAAGACCTTGAATCCACTTTAACAAAATATGAAAAAATTCGACAAATAATAAGAACTACAGTTTCAACTAGCATATGGATGAAAAATATATCTAATAAGGTAAAATGTTGAAAGCCAACGTACTTTTTATTTGTCCTTGGAAAGAAACATGAATTTGATATGAAATATTGGAACATATATCTAGTTATAATTTTGGTTCCTCTCCGATGGCTGTAAGAAACCTAGGATTAAAATAAGAACCTCACCAATGGGGAGATGGTAATTTTACCCAATGTTTTGCCACGACTGGTGCATAAGGTAAAAACAATGCAATGTGTAACAACCACATAGTTGATATGCGCTGCTTGACACACAATAGGAAAAAACAAGTAAGAAAATTGAAAGCAGTGTTCTAGAAGTTATATATAACATACATACGAGGGCATCTTTGAAACTTGAAGGAAGGACATTCCCAAAAGGTGCTTGATGTATTCCTTCCCCTTTGATGTCTCAACAAAACCCAGCACACTCCACTGCTGAATCAAGTCATCTTCAACAATATTGTGTCCTTTTGAGAATATGGCACAGTAGGAAAAGCATATCCTTAGCTGTTGTGGCATCTTTTGATAACTCAACCTCAAGGATGGAAGCACTCTCGTCATCGATGTTTCCTTCCAGATATCACTGTCATTTATTTTTGCCATTCAGCTATATCTTTGTTGGTTTGTAAGATGTACCCAAGTGCTTGAGCTGCCAATGGCAAACCTCCACATTTTTGCAATATCCAGTCCTATCCGCTCAAATTCCTTTTGGTCACACTTGACTAGATCTCTTAATTATTTCCCCAGCATACATCATCCTTTAAAGGTTGTAGCTTATATAGTTTCTTGGTAGCAACTTTGCTTGCAATTCCTTCCTCTCGTGTGGTTACTATGACATCTATCATACTGCCCTTCCTTCCCACATGAAGCATATTTTTCAGTTTTCTCAACTCGTGTGTCCTCTTTCTCCCATAAGTCATCTAGAATAATCAGAACTTTCTTGTTCTGAGGTAAGTTATCAAGGCAGTCCATTATCACCTGCAGATCTCTATTCGGAGATCCCTGTTATCTTGAGCACCATCTGGCGATACTTGAGAAATTATAGAGTTTGCTATTTTCAATAAATTGAAATCTTGGGAAACATACACCCATATATGACAATCATCTTGCTTCTTGAATTGGTCATCATTGTATACAAGTTGTGCCAAAGTAGTCTTGCCCATACCTCAGAGGGGCACGGATAGGAACAATTACTTGTCTCACTCTCATCATGGTTTGATCTTGCATGTAACAACAGGTTTATTATTTCCTGTTTTTTTCTCCTTCCCTCCCTTCTACTTCATGCAAAAAATGAGATGTTGTCTCAAATTTGTCATAATGCCGAACATTAGTAGTGCTAGTGCCTTACGTCTTTGTTAAACTTAAAATTACTAAATTCCATATTGATTTTGATCAGCTCTTTTCTCAAACTCTTCATCCTATTAGCGATGGCAATCTTCTTGTATGCAGTTGGGATACACGAGAGAACTGGATTCCTGCAAGAATTTCATTGAATTTTCAGTTGGGTGATACAATTAGGAAAGATGCAATGCAATATAAATTAGTAATTATGAACAGTTTTTTATATGACTTAAATTATCAAAGAGGTACCTTACCAAAATTTGAGAAAACTCTATATATATGACAATTTTGAGAAAACTATATATATATGACAATACTAAACTCACTTATTTCTTCTAGATCCTCAAAATTTAGAGTTCCATGTTTGGTGCTAGATTGAAATTTCATTACCTACTTGTTAGTTATCACCGTTAACCACGACACATAAAAAGGTCAACTTATCCCTAATGTAGACATGAAGAATGTGATTATATTCCTTAAATTTGTGGTTTATTGAATCAAAGAAAGCGAATATCAGATGGATATATTTTGTGGCCGGAGTACAAAAATGTAAAACTATGTACCTTTGCGGTTGCTTGGTCACTGGTGTCTTGGTAGTCTTCGAGCATGTCGAGAGATATCTATGGTGACGTCCTTGAGCCGCTTTAGCAGTAGCTGCACCTGTTTCTCTTTGGTGACCGCCTCTCGGCGTCCTCGAGCACAGCTGAGATGGTGTCAAAGGTATCATTCATGCCCTCAAGTCATCGCTGAAGTTCCACAACAAATTAGCTTGCTCAGCGATGGCGAGCCCAGCTTATCTTTTCGCGATACCGGCGAAAGTCGGCGCAAACAGTCCAGCTACTACTTCCGCCATTGCTGCGGAGCTCGAATCGCTCTCACAAGTCACAAGGTTTGCTTGGAATGGTATTCGCAGGTCGTCTTCGACTGCACGAATGAGAAAGGTGAATAGGAGCAGTTAGTGGCATCACAGACAACCGGTTTAGTTGACTTAATAAGACCATATTAGTGTAGGAATCACATTTTAGGGTTTAGGGTGTACAGGTATGCCGACATGCAAAAAGTGCTTAAACCTTTAAAAATATTGTTATGGAGTCATTGTCTGATTATTTTGCACTGGCGAGGTCGATGCAAGTTGTATACAGCTGGCCACATGTGCAGCACACGTTACGGACCCGTATGATCATATCCACTACTCTCTCTCTCTACTTTTTTTTTCTTACCACATCACATTTAGCTAGCCAAATAAACTAACCATTCGCGGACTCCCTAATGTACATGAATCTTTACATAGCCACTTTATTAACATGTAACGTGTTTTAGATCCCTAAAATCTATAGGTTTTTAATGTGTTAGCTATTGATATTTCTCATGCATGTAACGTATTTTTTAGTTCTTGTTTGAATTCCAATAGGGGATATTGATCCCGAACATAAACCAAACTATACATAAATATTTCAATGTAAATAATAACAGTTAATATAAATTTAAAATTTACAAAGGAAAAAGGAAGGATGCACAATGAAAAAGTAAGGACACAAAAACAAAGGTGACGCGCTCTGTCTCCTGTACGAAGAAGTAATAAGGACACGATAAAACAAAGTGACGCGGGTGATGATGGCATGCACAACGAAAAAGTAAGGACATGGGTAACTAGTTCAGATTTTTTGAGGTATTAGCTCGTAGTAGTAAGTAAAAGGAGTATTGTAGCATTATTGCTCATAATAGAAACTATTAATATAGCAGGTAGATGACGGTGGAGGCGTGATAGAATGACTAATAAGGTGAAGTATATTGAGGTACAGATGGCCCCGGACTGTCTAAGCTTCTTGTCCCTTTTATCAAGTGTTGTAAGCTGAAAGTACGCTAGATTGGATGTTATCATGTTCTTGAGTTTCTTGTATTTTTCTGCGTGTTTTCCAAACCGCCAAGCAAATTCAATTTACCCTAACAAGTTTATTCATCAAGAAATAGGCAAACTTCAGGGAATTTAGAATTTCCTTGATGGTTATGAATTGCACTAACGGTTATGTGTACTCATAGGTTAATTAGGAATTTTTCCTGACGCCTATTTTAATTTTCCTGTGTTGTACAGAAACCGTCAAGGGAATAACCATATTCTATTTACCCTGACAGTTTTATGCAATAACCGTAAAAAAAATGTGAAATTGTCAAGGAATTTCCAGTTCTTAGTAGTGTTGGTAAGTAAGGTAAACTATCTATCTTTTTTTTAGATAAAAGCATCCGGCCTCTACGCTCGAGAAGGCGTACGCAGCCAATTATTACAAAAATTCAAACATTCAAAATAAAAGGAGCAAAACCAGTCTCTAGAATGGAGGTAAACTACCTATCTATAGTAATAACTCCATTAATTACACATTTTTGCTCCTCTACAACATGAAAATATTCAGATTCCAAGTACATATTGTTGCTTGTCTTACCTTAGAAATATATCTTCCAACTATATACTCAATAGTAATCCATTTGGCATATACAGTTCGTTTGGATTGTCAACCCAAGCAGCATACTGAGCCCATGCTCTGCAGATCGAAACTAAATCCTTTGGAAAACCAATTTATTAAGTGGGATAGAAGAAATTATCAGCCAATCACCACCAACAAAAGAACTACAGATACCACAGCTAATGAAACCTGCAAAAAAATAGAAACAATTAAATGACAAATCTCTTGCTTGTTTAAACAAAGGTTGTTCAATCACTTGCAGTAACTAAATGGTACCCATAACTAGAATAATTTGGCAGAATTTTTTTTTAAAAAAAGAGTTATCATTGTATTTAGGCTATGATGGTCCAGCAGCAAGTACCTGGGATTACAGGTCAACTGACAAGCCACTAATCAGATGCTAAAGATCAAATAGATCAGTATGTGTCAATGCCTATTTTTTCCTTTTTTGCTGCCAATAGGATCACTTTGGTGAGAGATGAACTCAATCGCTCAACAAAAATGGGCACAAAAGAGCATTAACTCCGTGCCAGCATAGCTTGATCAGCACATACAAGCCTAGGAATCAACTTCAATGAAGGAAATGAGGTGTGACAATAAGAACTAGTAATAATCATCTTGCAGAAGCAGTTCCTTCTCAGATAATAACAGGTGAGTACGTTTAAGATCTGCAAGATCAGCAAGGGAAGGACTATAGACACCAATGTATAGAATAAAAAATGGTGGACAATGACTCCTGCAACTTCAGATCACACGGCAACTCCTGCAAAATTTGGGGAACGAGAACAGTTTAGCAGGTCCAGTGACAGCTTGGTTGAACAATACCAATAAATAGAACCAGCCAACTAGAAGAATTACCACTGGATCAGAATGAACCAGAAAACGTAGGTCAACTGGAAAGGCACTGATCAGGCTGCTGCTTATATAGAGATAAGTTTGTCCAAATGTAAATCGTTCCAGTCCCGACAGTAGGATCTCTTCAATCTGTAGTCCTACAGAAACAGGTCTGCTGCAAGCCACAAGCTTCTGCTATCTCTGCGTGACCAGGCAATAGTATGAGAACAGAGACAATGAAACCAGCAGACTCAATTGGGGCCATGAAGTTTTTTCCAGAAATGACAATACATACCTTAGGAAGAGCACGTCGCACAATGAAAGCTTGCAGCAATGGAGGAGCAAATGGAAACTATAAAGACCTTGTGGCAAAATGCCTCATCCGAGTGGTTATTAATAAGATGTTCGGACAAGCGTAGACTAAAAGGCAGTGTGTGCAAAGACCACTGAACCTATGGTATTTGATTATTGAAAATACTAAGCAGCCTGTTGGCCGTTTAGTGACATCGATAAGCCTATGGTTAGTTGCCCATGTGATTCGTTTATCACGAGATTCGACGAACACATGTGAAACTGGGAGTCACCGCAACCTAGACAGTTTTCAGACGACGGATCAGATTCAAGTTTCTTTTAGAGTGTTTGCGTTGAAAAATAAATTTGTCTTTTGTTTTAACGGATTACAAGTTTTAGCCAATACGAATATCTGATAACTCAGAGATCCATTTCCATTTTCCATCCGTGGAGGGAAACTGCCATTCGCTAAAAAAAGGACCAGGTTGGACTGAGCCTTGCAACTATCCTACAAACATTCCAAATAAATTACATGAATTATGAAAATGATTAACAATTGGGGATATATTTGAATACCATATGGGCTAATTGTTAGCTAGTTGATTTTTAGCTTAAATTAGTTCTAGTGCGTTCAAACAGGAGGCCTAATTAGTGGACTATTTTTTTTTCACGGTCTTCAAACCAAATAGCTAGCTAACTACAACTATTTTGGACTAATTTTTAAGCCCTAACTAGTAACTAGTCATGCATATTTAAACAGGCTCTAATTACATATATAGATAGATACTCTAAGTTACAATGTGAACATCCAAGCCGTGTGTAGCTGGATGCCTTAATTCGAACGCACCACCTTCATTGCTGGAATCTTCATCTTCAGATCTGGGTTCAGATCACGAAGTTTGTTGAGAAAGCTGGCACCTCGATCCAAAGTGTAAGGTCAATCCTTGACTTTGCATTGTGATGTCGCTGCTTTGTACACGATCTTCATCCCTAGGATTCTTGGCTCCATCTCTGAGCAGTTTTTTTTTTTTTTTTTTAGGACCTTCATTCACTCGATGAAACCATCTGTGAAGCAGTCCCAAGCTAAAGTTGTTGGATTCGTACATCGCCAGTAGAGTCAATGGAGAGCCAGGCAAATAAAAAAAGGTGCCCACAGTACATCGATCGCGCCTCCGCACATGCAGGACAGACTGGAGTGCTTCCAAAGGCACATCTATCCCGCGCCTATCATAGTTTTATGATGACAGTATACAATTAAAAGTGCTTAAACCTTTTGAAAATATTTCGATGAAGTCATCGATCTGCCTATCATATTTTACACCACCGAGGTCGATGCCAAGTTGTACACAGCCGGCCACGTACATGTGCAGCATGTTACCTTGCATCGATCATCATATTCTGCTGCTGCCACATATCATATTACGACGCGGTAGTGGGTGTAATTTTGCTAGTGCACATCAGATTTTACTGCTGCATGCCAAACAAATAAATCTTTCCAAAAAAAAAACGGAACACCAAAGGGGCCATATGTATCTATGAAATTTTGAGACCATTTCTATATCTAATAAGTTTTCTGCCATGCAGTTAAACGTAAGATTGAATGACTCTTTGTTGTAACCATATCCATGAAAAAAAATCGCGTGCTATAGAATTTAACGGGAGGTCAGCCAAAACGTATTAGCGGGCTATTAGCGCGCTATATAGCGTGTTATTTGGCATTGCGACAGGTGCTTTTAGCCGCTATTAGCGCGCTATTTCGGCGCTATAGCGCGCTATTTTTTTCATGGAACCATATACTAAAGTCTCAAGAGTTTTTCAGGGGTGGTCCATTTTATGAAAACTGCCAGGACCAGCTCATAGCATCCAAGTAACTTATGCAGAAACTGAGATATCAATATATTCCCTTTTCGAAAAAAAAAAAAAACGCATCCAACTAACTTGTTTAGTTAAATCAATTTTGTATCCCTTATAGCAGCCTTATGAAAACACTGCAGGGACCTTATTTGGAAGCCTTATGTATGTCTAGGTGAGCTTGACATAAGTGATTACTTGGAGCTCTAAGATTCGTACAGTTCTTATGGGAAATGGGACTACAGGATAAAAACTCAACTCCAGAGTTGATTAAAAAAACTCAACTCAGAGCGCTTGCCATCGACAGCTGGAATCTTCGTGTTCAGATCTGGGTTCACATCAGGAGGTAGTTAGTGTCATCATAGACAACCAATTGAGTTGACTTAAGGCCATATTATTGTAGAAATCCTATATAAAAAAAATTAGGGCTGACAGCTGGGTATAGGATACACACACGGGTTTTGCAAGTAACCCAGTATACAAAAAAGTGCTTAAACCTTTGAAAATATTTGTATGAAGTCATCATCTGCCTATTTTACTCTGGCGAGGTCGCTTCAAGTTGTATACAGCTGGCCACATGAGCAGCATGTTACCTATCATATTATGGCATGGTTATATCAATGATTAGCATTTATCCCAGTTTCAATTCCTCCGATGTTGAACGGTACACCTCTTTTTATTTTCTGAAATGAAGTATTTTTTGTTAAGACTTCCGGCCTCTGGTTGCCAAGAAACACATAGCTATGATTATATCAAAAACATGCACATTATATTGACCACCAATTCATTGATCACAACCCATGTGCCTGGAAAAAAAAACATCCACGACACCCTCACCAATTTTTTTCGCGAACACAACCTTGTAAAATATCCAAACACGACTTCGTTTGTGAGATACAAAAATAACAAATTTCAAGTCAGAAAGCAGTCCAGACAATTTCAACCCACATGACAGGGGAGCAAAACTACAGGGCGGCATCCAAAGAGGCAACGACTTACACTTTGCCCAAGAGGATAAAGAAAAACAGGTCACTGAACATTTCAACCAGCAACTCGGATGTACCAACAGGCTGTCCACCTTCAGCTGGACTTCTACCAAAACTATGACTTGTTGGCTCAAGAAGTTACGTTTCAGAAAAGGAGATTAAAGACACTATAGACTCGATGGTAGGGGACAAAGCTAAGCCTCAGCAGGGCCGGTTCTCAGGAGCCAGCATACAAAGTGCTTTGAAACATTTCAAAATGTTTTTATTTTTTTAAGCGAGGAAAACCCCATTTCCATTAAGCAACGGAAATACAAACATAGTTTTGTAGCAACAGACATAGACAGAACCAGAAAGCAACTAGCAGGATAACTAGGCCTATGATACGAAACTCATAGCCCCTCTCAGACCCAAGTTTTACCAAACTGTAGCTACACGAAATGAGACGAGAGAATTATTACAGACATCAACCAGTTCAAGCAAACGTCAGACTGCGAATCAAGTCCTACGAAGACTTCCAGAGGAGCACACCAGCCACAGATAAAAGTTCTTTTTTTTTTTTTTTTTTGTAGAGACGCAAAAGGAGCCTGCCATCCCAACGACAGTCCTCAGCACCATCTTCAGTCTTACCTATCATATTACGGCATGATTGTCATCGACTCCAGATCGATCGCTTGCCATCGACTGCTGGAATCTTCGTGTTCAGATCTGGGTTCACATCAGAAAGTAGTTAGTGGCATCACAGACAACCAGTTGAGTTGACTTAAGGCCATATTATTGTACGAATCCTATATAAAATAAAAGGCTGACAGCTGGGTACATGATACACACACACAGGTTTTGCAAGTAACCCAGTATACAATGAAGTGCTTAAATCTTTGAAAATATTTGTATGAAGTCATCATCTGCCTGTTGTACTCTGGCGAGGTCGCTTCAAGTTGTATACAGCTGGCCACATGAGCAGCATGTTACATATCATATTACGGCATGATTGTATCAATGCTTTGCATTTATCCCAGTTTCAATTGCTCCATGTTGAACGGTGCACCTCTTTTTATTTTCTGAAGACTTCCGGCCTCTGGTTGCCAAGAAACACATAGCAAGGATTATATCAAAAACATGCACATTATATTGACCATCAATTCATTGACTAGATATCACAACCCATGTGCCTGAAAAAAAAAAAAGCTCATGGACACCCTGGCCAAATTTTTTGCAAAACCCATTACCACCAAATCCTGTAAATGTGAGAGGATAGCATAAGGAGCCAGCAGGTAACATAGAAAATAACCCAGATGAGAAAAGGTTTTTTTTCAAAGATTAATGATTGATTTTGCTTCCTCTCTGTTTGTCCATGAATTATTTTTTTTATCAAGTATTGGTGCTTTCTTCTTATATGGTTACTTGAATTATGCATCAGTTGAGCCTTTCTTCCGTCATTGAAGATGTTGTCTGTGGTAGTTCATGCAAGCACAAACACGAGAAAGAACAGAGAACAAGAAATTCGTTTGCAACTTTTTGTGACTTAAATTCGTTTGCATATGATAAGAACAGATTAAAGCTTGTTTGAACAATCCTAAGATAGTCCTTCTCGAGAAAAAGACTATCGCAATTCTTTTTTTATAAGCTTGTTGAATGAGATATGGAAAAAATACTGGAAAACAAATCGTATACATCCATTTAGTATGCATACGGATATCTATATTACAAGTTTTAGTGAATACAAATGTTGGATAATTCAGATATTCATTTCTGTTTTCCATCCCAGCCTTCCCAGGCAACCACGTTGGCGTGACCCCCTTGCACTATCTGCAACGAACATTATAAATAAATTACAGAACTAGTGAAAATGGTAAACAATTGATGGGATATTTGGATATCATCGGATAATCGTAGCTAGTTTTCGTGTATCCAAACAGAAGGGCTAATAACAGGGCTACTTTTTTAACGGTCATCAACTAGCTGTTAACCATCTACTTAGCCAACGAGTAATTTGGGCCAATTTTAACCTCAACTAGTAACTAGTCAAGTATATCATCCGCACAGGCTCTAATTGTTGGAATTGGACAAGGTAATTTGGTTCTCAAAGACACACTTGGCCTAGAGGCCTTATTCCATTATATAGCAAAGGTTCAACTTGGAGTACAAGAAGCTCACTAGAGCACATTCTTAGATGCTAAAGCATTGTCATACCCGGTTTTAAGAACAAAACCAGATACACACCATATGTGAGCTCAGGAAGTCAAATCTCACATATAGTCACAATTAAAGGAAATATCAAAACATAATGCTTAGTATATAACAAACTTAAAATAAAGAAGACCACCTCAAAGCGAACAACGGAAAGATACTCCGATCCCGGGATGAAGCCTCCACTCCACGGGGACGCCTTGACCGGTTGATCACAAGCCCCGACTCCTTCAATCTTTAGCAATCTAGCAATCTCCCCGGTTTTGAGTGGGATATTGCAAGAGTGAGTCCATGTCGAACTCAGCAAATATAACATGGGTGGATGAAGCTCAAAGGTCGACACTGGTTATATCGCGGTAAGCTTTTAGTAATTCAAAGTTTTATCATTCTAATAATTCTAAATTCTACTTAAGCTCCAATTATTCCCCAACAATTAATTAAGATCACCATGTTCATTTATCACCATTCTCAACTCAACATCATCATCACCATTAATTCACCATTATCATGTTACTTATTCCGTCAAGTTTTCCGGCCGCTCATAACCGTGAGCACGGTACATTATAACAGCTTTTACTCTGCAGAGGTGTACACTTTCACCGTGAGTTATGACTTTCAAATGTAAAGGCTCATGACTTCCATTACACCGAAAAATCATACATAGCCTTTCGAAAGATTATCTAACGGATCGAGGAGCCGCTATAGGTTTCAGAAGGCAACAGATATAGGACCAACCTTCCCGATGGCACAATGACACGCAGCCTATACACAAGGGGACAGGGACCGCACTATACCCAACCGGCAACCCCTTTTGCGCCACAAGGGTAACCCCCAACAAGTTAGACACGAGCTTTCTAATCAACTACAGATCGAGCCATATGACCCTCCCCAAATTGTACGGTTTTTCCCAGCTTTTGCCAACGGATCGATCCTTATGGAGGGCCATGAGCATCAAAAGAGAGCTCTCTCGCCTGTTGTTTCATTATCATGTTCACCATCACCAACATCTCATAAAAAGTAATCATCATTGAGTTCATTTATCTTTATGTTGAGTGCTAGCAAAAACTACCCAATGCATATATCCCAAGGTAACAAGGAACGTATAACAAAACTAGAACAATCCTTAAAGCAATTTAATTAAACTCATGCACATGAAATAATGGTTCATGGTGAATAGGTCAACAAGGTAAAGCCCAAGTTATACTTGCCTTAAAAGTAAAGATCCTTCTTCACGTCCAAAACTTCAAAGAATTCCTTGATCATTGCCTCTTGATCACCACATAAAGCTCACCGCTATACCGATCAACCCGTAGCAACATACAAGCATCCACGCATTCATACACGATGCAAACAAAAGAGATACTATGAGAACAATACACCAACAGCAAGTAAATAAATTGAAAAGGTTATAAAACAAAAGTACATGTCACTACGACCACATAGACGCGAAATTCAATCGAAATCGGAGCTAAAAACGACGGTTATGCACTAAACAAGATTAGCATTAATAAAATAATAAAATAAATACAAACTCGAAATTTAAAAGTTTGAAAATTTGATTAACAGTTTCGTAAACATGAAGATGATGAGATTATGAACCCAACGCAAGTTGAATGGGGCTATTCGAGTTAAAACGACAAAGTTATGAGCAATTTAAAACAGTGGCAAACTTGTAAATAGACGGAACTGAATTTCGGATTTAAAACAAATAAAAATTCTTTTATAAATCGGATCCAGGGGACCTATACGTAATTAACTATAGACCTGGAGGACTATTTAACAAAAACGACACCTGAAGGGGTATCTTGCGACCGAACCGCCCGACGAGATCCGACGCCAAGAAATGGTCGGGGAAAGAGGAGGGCGGCGCTTCCCCACGGAGAAGAGGCCGACCGCGGCGGGCGCCATATGGCGGCGGCGGCGAACCTCGCCGGCGGAAACGGATTCAGGCGCGATTCGCCACCAAAATGAGCGCGACCGTACCGTTAGACGGGAGATCGAGGGCTTCTCACCAAGCGTTAATCGAAGATCCGTACGGCACGAGGACGCCGGTCGGGAGAGAGGGGCGGGACGGACCCAACCCTCGCGACGACGGCGACGCGCCAAGAGAGAAATCAAACAAAACGAAAAGACACAGAATCGTTCGGGAGGTCATGGCGACGCTATTGCAACGCCTTTTACAACCGGGAAGAGGCGACGGTCCGCGACGCATTGGAAGCCCAGCGGCGCGCACCATCGGCGGCGGGCCGCTGCCGCAGCCGCCGCCGCCAAAGTTAAGGTGAGTCCGGGAGCGTGGAAAGGAGGGCACGCTTTGCGGCTCGCTTATGAAGGCGGAGGCGAAAGCAAGGAAGGAAGGGAGCAAATGCTTTGGAAAGGGGAGCCGCAATCAAGGAAACCGCGCCCACGCTTTCGAACGGAGAAGGGGAGACGACGCGCTGGCGCCACGTGCACGCAGCCGCAGCGCTGGCGGATGTTAATCGCCGACCAGCCGGCGCTAACATCCCGCCGACCACCCGCCCACGGCCCAAGCCCGCCACTGGCCCGCTAGAAGCCCAGCCCATCTCCTCCTCCTCCTTCCTCGGACGCCGACGCCACGTCCGCCGGCCGGCCGCCGCCCGTCGCCGCCCCGCGTCCGTCGCCGCCCTCGCCCCACCCGCTAGCTTTAGGCGCCGCCACCCGCCAGAAGCGCTTTAGGTGGAGCGCGCCCCGCGCTCCGCGACCCCCCGCCCCTCCTTTCCTCCCCGGCCATAGCCTGCCGCCTGCTGGCCGCGCTGCCGCCGACACGGCGCGGGCGGCAAGCAGCTCGGGCCGGGCGGTGAGTCCTCGGGCGGCGGGCGCCGCCGAGCCCGGCCGTGGAGAGACCCATCCGGCTGGGTACCGGTCGGGGCGGGGAGTTGGAGAAGACGGCGGCCGGTGAAGATGGCGCCGGAGCTGGAGAAGACGACGCCGCCGGCGGGGAGCGGGTTAGGTTTGGAGAAAATAAGAGGGGGGGGGAGGAGGGGCGGACGCCGGCGCCCTAGGGCTTGCCGGAGTTCTGACGAGCCCTAGGCGCCGGCGGCGGGGCGAGGCGGGGCGCCGCCGCGAGGAAGAAGAACGTCCGCGAGGAAGACGGGGCGAGGCGGGGCGGAGTCTTGGGCCCTTACGCGGCCGCGTGGGCGCGTTAACGCCCCCGCGCGCCGTGCGCCGCTTGTGCTGAGTGAGGCCGATTGGGCCGGCCTGTTGCTGGTTTCGCCCCAAGAAGGAGAACCGAGCGGGCCAAATCGATTAGGCCATCGGGCCGAAGCAAAGGGACTCGGCCAGAACAAAATGCCACAAGGCCAAGGTGGCCTACGGGCCAGATATGAACTTTGGCCACTGGGCCAGAAACCTTAGGAAGGGAGAAGAAGAATAAAAGCCTTTTTCTTTTATTTGAATCAATTTCAAATGCCTTTTCAAATGGAATTTGAATTCCTTTTTCATTTCAAGCAAAAGCCAATTTCAAATCCTTTTGAATACAAATTTGAGCCCTTTTTAGTTTGATCAAAACCACTCAAAACCAAAATAAATAAAATGCAAGGGCATGTATGCAAAAACATGTTTCTAGCCTTATGATAAATTTTAATTAAATGAAAATGTTATCTTTTCTATATTTCATGAGCACAAAAAAATTCAAAAGAAATCATTTTAGCTCTATTTTCAAAAGAGGCAAAATTTGGGGTGTTACAAGCATAAAGGTAAAGACAACTTGGCTGCCAAGGTTACTTTCAAATCATCCTTTGGACAGCCCTAAACTGAATTAAGGAAAAGCTATTGCAAAGATAACTTGAAGCTAGGCTTAACTCCTTCACTAATTACACACAGAAATCCTAAATTACAATTTGCACATCCAAGCTGTCTAGCTGGAAGCCTTAATTCGGATCTCATCACCTTCATTGCTGGAATCTTCATCTTCAGATCTCGGTTCAGATCACTGAAGTTTATTGAGAAAGTTATAGCACCTCCACAGTGTGATGTCATCCTTGATGACTTTGCATTGTGATGTCACTACTCGGAGTTTGTTGAGAAAGTTGGCACCTTTTTTTTTTTGACAAGAAGAAAGTTGGCACCTTCATTCACTCGATGAAGCACGTGTGTCAAGTGTGTGTGAAGCAAGTGTTGCATCAAGCTAAAGATGTTGGATTCAGTCGCCTGCGCTGGCCACGCCCAATCTTACGGTCAATGGAGCGCCAGGCAAATAAAAAAGGTGCCCGCTTCCGGAGGCACATCCAGACGCCCAACACTATGACTTGTCAGCTCTACAAGTCACGTTTCACAGAAGGATATTAAAAACACAATAGACTCGATGGCAAGGGACAATAGCTCTACAAGGATATATACAAAGTTTTTATGAAGACATCATCTGCCTATTTTGCACCGGCGAGGTCGATGCAAGATGTACACAGCTGGCCACATGTGCAGCATGTTACCCTTGGATCAAATTCTGCTGCTGCCACATGATCTTATCATATTACGACATGGTAGTGATGCAATTTTGCTGGCGCACATCAGCACATGGACATGTACGCTTATATCAAATTTTACTGCTGCAATGTCACTAATTAAACAAACAAAACTGTGCAAAAAAGAACAACAAAGGGACAATATATGTATGTATGAAATTTTAGGGGCTATTTCTATTTCTCAGTTTTCAACCATTCAATATATCAAATTTCAGAGATTAATTAATGACTTTTGCTTGCTCTCTGTTTGTCCATGAATTATTCTCTATCAACTATTGGTGGCTGCTTTCTTCTGATATGGTTACTTGAGTTATGCATCTGTTCTGTCTATCTTCCGTCATTGAAGATGTTGTCGTCTGTGGTAATTCATGCAAGCACACACAGAAAGAACAGAGAACAACAAATTCGTTTGCAACTGCTAAGAACAGATTAAATCTTGTTGAACAATCCTAAGATAGTTCTTCTCGAGAAAAGACTATCACAATTCTTTTTAAAAGCTTGTTGAATGAGATATGGAAAAATACTAGAAAACAAATCGTATACATCCATTTAGTAACCATATTTTAAATAGATATGAATACAGATATCTATATTACAAGTTTTAGCGGAAACAAATGTCGAATAATTCAGATATCCATTTCCATTTTTCCGTCCATAGAGGCGAACAGCCATACATTCTACGAACATTCTAAATACATTGCACAAATAGTGAGAATAAATTACACAAACAGTGAGAATGGTAAACAATTGAGGGGATATTTGGGATACCATTGGATAATTGTCAGCTTGTTCTCGTGTATCCAAACAGAACGGCTAATAACTGGCTACTTTTTCACGGTCTTCAACTTGGTGTTAACCATCTCCCTAGCCAACCACTACTAATTTGGCCCAATTTTTAACCTCAACTAATAACTAGTCAAGTATATCCTCCGCACAGGCTCTAATTACATACAGGAATTATAAATTACAACATCCAAGCAGTGTCTAGCTGGAAGCCATAATTCGAATCTCATCACCTTCATTTGCTGGAATCTTCATCTTCAGATCTGGGTTCAGATCACGAAGTTTATTGAGAAAGTTAGAGCACCTCCACAGTGTGACTGTGATGTCGTCCTTGACTTTGCATTGTGATGTCACTACTCGGAGTTTGTTGAGAAAGTTAGCACCTTCATTCACTCCATGAAGCCATGTGTGTGAAGCAAGTGCGGCTGCGTCAAGCTAAAGATGTTGGATTCAGTCAATGGAGAGCCAGGCAAATAAAAAGGTGCGTCGATCGCGCCTCCGCACATGCAGGAAAGACTGGAGTGCTTCGAGAGGCACATCCATCCTGCGCCTCCCGCCGCCTGACTTGCCCGGCACCGATGGTTTGCTCCCATCCGATATTTGTGCACCTTCACATGCCGTGGCGTCAACCTGTCGCCCGTCCAACAGCGACAAGCCGCATGACGGCCGGCCGGCAGAATCTGAGTCGTTGGTCTTCGGTTTGTTTTGAGAGCCCAAGGCATGCCCAGCTTCGTGCTGCGCACTAGTAGTTACACATGGACCACAATTCTATAATAAGGCTTAGCAACATCGAGGAAAAAAAAAATACATATACAGGGCGGCATCCAAAGAGGCAACGACTTACACTTTGCCCCAGATGATGAAAAAACAAAAACAGGTCACTGAACATATCAACCAGCAACTCGGATGCACCTTCAGCTGGACTTATTTCGGGGTTACCAACACTATAGACTCGATGGCAGGGGACAAATTAAGCCTCAGGGCCGGTTCACAGGAGCCAGCATACAAAGTGCTTTGAAACATTTGAAAATGTTTGCACCGGCGAGGTCGATGCAAAATGTACACAGCTGGCCACATGCCCACATGTGCAGCATGTTAACCTTGGATCAAATTCTGCTGCTGCCACATGATCATATCATATTATGACATGGTAGTGATGCAATTTTGCTGGCGCACATCAGCTCATGGACATGTAAGCTTATATCAAATTTTACTGCTGCACGCATGTCACTAATTACCATTCAATTGCAAGATACATGTAAGACTGAATGGCTATGTTGTTAACTAATTACCATAATCTCAAATATTTCCCAATGGTTTAATGTGAACATGATCACGTCGTCATCCTTTAACATGCCCATGCGGGCAGGCGGTGTACCCAGCGTGTTGTGCGTGTCCAACTCCAGAGCCCCGTCAAACTCGTTCATCGTCCGTCGTGATCTTAATCTTGCTCGCTTTTTTGGTGGCGACGTATGTATGTCTATATATGTATGAAGTAGTAAAATAATTCAAAATTGCTGTTTGAAGGTACAGAATGCATGGAAATTCAGTTGCCAACGAAATAAAGAAAAATCAGTGCGAGCCTGCGTGCGCAGTGAACATGGCTGGGGCTTAGCTAGCTGCCTCCTAGGTTCAGCCAGATTGGGCTAACACCAATCTTCCACTCTTTTGGTGAAGTTTCCTTTCTCTTGTACGGGATGACCCCTACTCTGCCTCTGCATATTCCTTGGAAAAGCTCCTAAGTTTGAGTCAGAGGATGCCTTGACGTCTACTACAAATGCATACTACAGGAACAGCTGGATTTTTGGGCAGGCGCCCCATCTGTACCATAACAACCTCCTCCTTTTTCCACCTCGGGACACAAAAATAACATCAAATCAAATCTATAGAAAGGAATTTTTATATATAAAACTTTCCACTTTTATCCTATTTATTTATAGAGTAAAAATACTAAATATGCATTTCATCTTTTACCTCCTAGGAGGTAATTGTTCATTAACGACCACCACAGGATTCCTCGGACATGGCTTTCGAGAGGATTTCATTGTGACAGTGTTCCGAGGTAATAGGGAGGCCTTGGCAATTTGAATTATATTTGTGAGTTTGAATTATATTTGTGAGTTACCCCCGAAAACCCCAGCCTATGCTACAGTAGCTTCTGTTCTTCATCATCATAGGGAATCCTCAGACATGGCTTCCACTTTTTGTTGATCTCTGACACCGTTTATGCCTAGGTGTGAGTGCTTGATGATCGATGGACGTCACCTGATGACGCATGCCATCACAAGAAGGATTATTTCGCCGCACAATGGTGAGCTGGCAATTTCCCACTTGCACCCTCTCCCAGCAGAACACCATTTATCTCCTTGATAATTTCCTACCTAACCCTATATAAGAGAATTGGATACAACACCATTATTCAACCCTGCCCTTATGTTTGCCTCTGTTCTCTGCATGAGCTGGATTTTCTCATCCATAATTGGCCCCAAAATTATGGTAGTGGCTTTTATCTCTTTTGTGGCGCATGACCAGGCTAAGAACATAGGAAAAAAAAAAAAAAGACAAGGCTTTGAATGATTCTTTATACCGAAGTCAGCAGGGGAGACCCCAGCCTATTTTAATTTTTTTAATAATGCAGACCTGTTTAAAATTGCACACATGGGGAGTCAAACCTAAGCCTGGGCTTTGAACAATAAAGCTCTCCTCTCACAATGAATCATGAAGCCTCTGAATCTAGACTTTTGGAGTCATAGTCTACTGGAAAAGGCTATTAGTGGCTTTGGAAAGCTGGTGGCCTGAGAAGAGGACACAATATTGGTAAAGGCTAGAGTTACAGATTTCCATGACATTCCTCGGTTCTTTGTTGTCTCTGATGGTGATAAATTTAACAGCGAAAGTTGGTCGGTACAGAGTGAGATCCTGTAAACTCGTATGTGGGGTCAGGGTGCAGGACATGCTGATGAAGACCATCCCCCAAAGAATCTAGATGAAGTACAGCCACAACAGTTTGATTTATTTTGGCTTTGGTTCGCCTACAGTTGGCTATCAACCTTCACAGTCTCCCCTGCAGAGACAACATTGTGAGCTCCTTAATGTTGGGATGAGCTCCTTAATAGTTGTCTTTCATGCACCGGATAGTGGCCTTATACACTTGACATATGACACCCTTCTTTTTCCTTGTCATGCTAATCAATCAGTACGTCCTCATGAATCTGCACATGCAAATATATAATGTGTATGTACTGGTTAGCGTCGGGCGGTAGTTCGAACCCAAAAAAAATTGTGCACAATGCTTATATAAAACCAAACTGTTCTCAAATTAAGGAATTATTACGTATGGTCCTTTCATTACTTTGACATATCATCATCAATATTCTGGTTTCTTCACAAAAACAAATGCTTCCATAGAAATAGTATTGTTTGATTTAGGCATCCTAACTATTTAATCGATGCACTAGTAGTGCTTCTGAATTAGTTTCTTAAATTTTTTCCATCCTGCTAATTTGCTCCTAATTTTGTATTCGGCAAGTAAAATGAAGTGCTGCATGAATGAAAATTATTAAAGAAAATTTAGGCAGTGTAAACAAACGGGAACTATATATGTCATTAATTGTATCGAGAAAAACTTGAAGGCTGAAATTACAAATTAGATAAAGTTCTGCTGCATGCAGTGAAGGAACTTACTCGAACAACAGAGATTTTAGCCAACTTCCTCTTGTTCTCTTCTGATTCACACCATTTCTTCAGTTCTGGGCAGTAACTAATCTCCAATGTCTGAAGCTTGGTGGATTGCTGTATACATGCAGGCAACGACTTGATGCCGTGACATGCATAGATGACAAGGCTCTTTAGAGAGGAGAGGTCGCCTAGCCACTCAGGCAGTGCTGATATGCTATAGCAGCATTGCAACGTCAGCGACTCAAGGGAAGCGAGACGCCTGATGCTTTCCGGCAGGCTCTTGAGTGGAAGTCCAGAGATGCGCAACTCTTTGAGGGCAGTGAAGTTGTGGAATAGCCTCAAGCTCCGGCAGGAGTCGTAGACCATGTCCAAATCCAATTTGAGGGCACCCACCATATCCAAATCCAATTTGATGGCTCGACGACGACTAGAGGAAGAGCAGTGACGACGACTGGTTTTGTCTACGGCCTCCTCCAATGAAGATATAACTTGACCGCTCCCATTTATAGAGCACTCACCAAATATTGGTGGGCATGGCTTCAACCTCAACCTTGGACAACCTTGTATCACCAGAAGGTCCAGCACAGGGAACATCAACTCCTCCACACCATCCTCAACAGAGTATGCTGTGTTCCACTCCTCCAAGCCTTCCATCCATGTGATGGAGAAGGATGACAATCGAGGGAATGCTCCTTTGCCACCACAGAATTCCTTGCCGATTCTTTTAATTCCAGGCATTCTCCAGAGCTCCAGCTTCTCCAGGTGCGGTAACTGCCCAAGTGGTGGCAGGTTGGTGCACGTTGGCAGATCACGCAGTTCAATTGAAACAAGCTTTGTGAGGTACATAAGCCATCCTGGAAAGCTTCTACAACTGTAACCTTGGAGGCACATGCTCTTCAAACCTGTTGGTGGCACTAGTTGTTCCAACAAATCTTTGTCCTCCAGAAATTGAACCTCACGCTTATATATTGCAGACCAAGCCAATTTTAACTTGGAGAGATTATGTTTGTCTGACAGCCCAACCTTCTTTGCTTCTTCTAGAGACCTTATATTTTCAAGACACTGTATTTTTAACTCACTGACATGGACGCCCTCGAGCAGATGAAGATTGCTGAAACCATTGACACCACCATTGGCATGAACCTTGAAGACTGGTAATAAAGACTGCAGCCCAAGTGCACTGGCCTGATCCAGCACTGCATCCGAGCAGCCGTCCAGCAATAGAGACTTCAGCCCAAGTGTACATATACTCTCCGGTAGGCACATCAGATCAGAACAATAAGAAAGATCCAGTGTGTGCAATCTTTTGAGGTTACCAATACTTTTGGGAAGATATGCAAGTTTGAAATTACAAGATAGGTCCAGGTGCTCCAGATTGGTAAGGGCAGAAATAAAGTCATCTAATAAATCTTTATGATGACTAGTAAAATATCTCAGCGTGTAGCAGTGGCTTAAGCTCAAGTACTTGAGACTATTAGTGAGGTTTGGCAAATCAACAAACAAATCATTATGATAACTATCTCTTGAATGTGAAATATCCAGGTGTTGCAGTGCGGTTAGGCCACGCAGACATGCCAATGAACCTCTACGCATGCTCCTGCAGCGTGACAAATTTAGATGCGACAAACTTTGCAGCTTCATCATTGATTTTGGCAATCCTCTGATGTGTTCACAGCCTGAAATGTTTAAATATTGTATACCAACAAGGCTACCAATACCTTCGGGTAGCCCTTCAAGATAAGCACAACATGATAAGTTCAAATATTGGAGTTGTGTGAGGCCACACAATGATTCAGGTACTGCTTTTACTCTAGAACATCCAGATAGCTTAAGATGCTGCAAATGTGTGAGATTACCAAGAGAATCTGGCAGTACTGTTAGCCAAGAACAACCTGACATGTCCAGATGCACCATACATTTTAAGTCACCAAATGACTCTGCCAATTTTGATATACCAGAACAACCGGATAAACCTAGATATTCCAGACACCCAAGCTTGCCAATTGATCTTGGTATTTCAGTGATTTTAGAAGATCCACTTATGTTTAGGTACTGCAGTTTTGATAGCTCAGTGATACACTCTGGTAGACTATCATTTTTCATTTTTGGAGCAATAAGACACCTCAGCTGTTTGAGTTGGCCAATTGAAGCTGGCAACATTATACCAGAGCATTCACTGAAATCCAGTGTACGCAGGAACTTCGCAAATGAAAATGCACCACTTGGGATATGCAGTTCTCCACTATCTGAGAAAACGAAGTGCCCTCAGCTTTGAAGGCATATTTGCCAATTTCACTGTCCGATCATATTTGCTTAACAATGAATAACGACAATATTTGTGGTCACGTATGTTTCTCTGTGGTGCAACATCAAAAATTATTAACTCGTCTGCTACAGTCGATCTTGCCAAGTCATGCACCACATCATGCATGGTGTATTGCACCACATGCTCTTGAGAAGCCTGAAACCAATAAGAATATATCACCATTAAGTTGAGTAGTCAACTGCCCACGCATACTCATGGACTATGATGAATCTATTTTCAAATTATACATTTCTATATATCACCATAAACTAATATGTTACTATAACCTCTTATGGAAAACAATTTAATAGCCATGAAGTAAGCTATATCCATTTTTTTTTTTTCTAAATTAATACAGTTTTATCTCTCTATGATAAAAAGAATATATTCAGTAGCCCTGCTATAGAATAAGGTATTCTATAGCCAACTCTATTTACAATAAAAAAAAATTTATGATAAAGTGAGTACGTATTTACGAGTTGTGCGACTATTACTCATGGAGATATTTACCATAAAGTTATAGTAATTCACATAGTAAGGAGTTCCTATAGTCTCGTAAATTAGCATAGTAATTATCGTAACTTAGTGACCAAAGAATAAGTTATTCTATATCCAGGTACAGAAGAGTAGTTCTATATATAAAGACAAATATTTATTTTAATAGGTTATCAAGGGGTGGAAATAACATTTCCTTAACGAACTACATACTAGTATCAATGAAACAAACCATTCACTTTGATAATAATCTCCATGAAAATAAAATTTGTTAGTTAAATTATTTTAAATAAGTTATATGTTTTGATTGAAACTTATTCCATATCAAATACAGAAAATTTCATTTAAGCACTCTATATTTTCATAAAATAGAAATACTACTACACATATACTTCTTTGATATTTTGCAAATTTCAACATCTTGAGTATCCTGATACAAGCTGAAATGACTCCTTATGCCATTGCAGTATCTAGGAATGTGGCCTGGGACCTAAACTCAATTATAAAAATATAAACCAAAATCAAAATCTTGAACAAAATATACAATAAACACTAGAGTTTCAACATACCACATGGAAAAAAAAATTGAAAGAACAAATAGTATTAAAATTGGAAAGCTAGAATATATATTTCAGGACGGCATGGGAAGGGATGCAATAATAGTCTATATACCTTTATCCTAAGTTTCAACTAAATACATACCATGTCTGAATATAAAACAGATAAATTCTTGCTATTCTAAATAGAGGTCACTAACAGGGCCTCCACGTTAATCATCACGATACATGCTCAAAAAATAAATCATAAAAATTCTTACCAAAAATAAATCTTCTAGCCATCAGTTCAGTACATTCTAATAATTGTATATATTATTAACCATTGAATCAATTGTGTTTTCTAAATATTTACCCACCTTTGTGATTGCTTAAAACAATAGAAAGTACCTTATTAATCTGTATTCAAATTACCTGCATATGGCCTTAGTAAACATAATCAAAGTAACCCAAAATTGGTAACTAATTACCTACCAACCATATGATAGATAATCTACTTCACCTCTTAAATTTGTATATGAATAGCCATTTTTACTACCATTTTAACTACTATAAAACAATAAGATATCCTCTCAATCTACATATAAATTATCAACGTCTTCTATTAGAAAAATATTTAAATCTAACCATAAATTGAATGCAACAATTATTAGAAATGGAGTATTGTATGTTATATATGCATGCAGCATGCTTAATATGTATGTATGATGACGAACAATATGAGAAAAACAATTATGAAAACATATACATAGTAAGCAGGAAAAATATTGTTCAGGCAATTGTATTGTAGCATACCGAGTGCAACTTTGAAACTTGAAGGAAAGACATTCCCAAAAGATTGTTGAAATATTCCTTCCCCTTTGATTGCTCGATGAAACCTAGAGAAACCCACTGTTGAACCAAATCATCCTCAATAATATGATGGCCTTTTGGGGAATATGGCACAAAAGGAAAAACATATCCTTAGTTGTGGTGGCATCCTTTCATAACTTAATTTCAATGATGGAAGCACTCCAAAGATCTTCTTGAAAGAGCCATTCCGGATACCATTTGCTACTTATTTTTGTCCATTCAGACAGATCACCTATGTATCGTAGCATAAATCCAATTGCTTGAGCTGCTATTGCCACACCTCCACACTTCTTTGCAATATCCAATCCTATTTGCTCTAGGTTTTCTTTTTGTTGGATTTATGTTCAAACCTACTAGATCTCTTAATTATTTCCCAACATGTAGCATCTTCCAAAGGTCGTAGCTTGCGGTTCACTGGTTGAAACTTTCCTTGCAATCTCTTCTTTGCGTGTGGTTACTATGACATCTACCTTACTACCCTTGACATGAAGCATCCTTCTCAATTTATCCAACTTCGGTTTGTTTTTCCTCCCATATGTCATCTAAAACAATCGAACCCCCCTTGCCATGAAATAGTTTTTCAAGGCATTTGTTTATCACCTGCTGTATTCCCATATTTTGTTGACCTCCTTGGCTTGGTAGTTGAGAAAGTATAGAACTTCCAATTTTGTTCAAGTTGAAATCTTGGGACACATAAACCCATATACGATGATCATACATTTTGAACTGGGCATCATTGTAAACTAGTTGTGCCAAGGTACTCTTACCCATGCCTGCAAGGCCATAGATAGGAACAATCACAATTTCATTGTTGTTGGTATTTGCAGATAATAGCTTTATGATTTCCTGCTTTTCTCCATCCCTTCCTATTAGTGGTTCTTCAGGGCAAATCGACGTTGTTTCACGCTCATCATAAGGCTGCTCCATAGTAGTGCTGCTGTTGCCCTTTATAAAGTTAAAGCTATCAATTTCATTTTTTATTTTTGTCAGTTTTTCTCTCAAACTCTTCATCATATTAGCCATGGCAATCTTCTTGTATGCCACCGGACAAGACATGAGAGAGCTTTTGGCATCTGCAAGAATTTGATTTATTTCTCGGTTGGAACCTGGACCCAACAAAGAGGCCTAACAAAACTATATCGAATATAATCTATTCAATGACTAGAAACTAAGATAATATGCTAGATGCTTCAAATCTAAAATAGGAATATGTTAGATGTTTCAAATCTCCTATAAGAAGAATTGATCATAATATCCCTAAATATTTTATCACATACAAAATAATAAATACTGTTTTTGGATGCTAGTTGTTCTAAAATATGTAAAAAGTAAATATTGGGAATCGGTGTTCATGCTCCTATTGAAGGACAAATGTGATATTACCCTTGTTTATCCAATTTTATATGATTTTACACTTGTTTTTCTTAATCCACAGGCATGTTTCCCCTTCTATATGTTGTAAGCTCAAAGGTCAAATAAATAACTACAGATAAAAAGATAAAAAAATATTAAAAGACAATACTATAGTTACCCAATACGAGGTAAATTAGATATATGGTTACCCCATATGAGATAAAATAAGTTTTTTTTAGGAGCAGTTCTCTTAAGATAGATGTCCTTATGGAGGAATGGGGTGGATGTGAGGGTTAGGAATTATTCAGGCAGTCACAATGATGTAGATATTGTGGAGGATGGCCACTTGAAATGGTGATTCATGGGAGTGTATGGACAGTCGGATCAAACATGAAGCATCAAACTTTGACAAAAATGAGGGATTTGCGAATCCAAGGCCCATGTCCGTGGCTTTGCACGGGAGATTTCAATGAAATATTCTCCACGTATGAGAAAGAAGGATGGAATCCTCGATCGAGGTGTGTATGGATCAATTTAAGGAGGTTTTGGATGATTGCAGACTCCATGATAAGGGGTTCAGTGGAGATAATTTTACATTGAGGAACAATAGTCACAAAGAGATGGCATATATGTGCTCCTCTGGTAAGCACATCCGTGGTACATTTGTGTGTGGCATGTACACACTGCAAGCAAAAACACAAACAAAAAAAGGAGATGGGATATATTAGAGAGCATTTTGACCGAGCAGTAGCAAACGAAGCATGGCACCAACGCTTCCCTCATACTTGTGTACACAAGGTGACCCAAGGCACTCTGATCATAGACCATTGATTATTTTCCTAGACGATGCAGGGCGGAGAATGAAGTTTGGACAGAGCCTGGAGGTTAATTTAAAGTTTGAAGCAGCCTGGTTAGAAGAACAGAAGTGGAAAGAGGTGATTAATGAACAGTGGGAGGGTGCAAATCAAACTCCTCCTGTTCGGATATTGAAGGCACTAAAGCAGATAGATGGGGGTTTGCAGTCGTGGAGCACAAATGTGCTAGGGGCGTGGGAGAAGAGTTTGAAACAGGAGCTGAGATTTTGGTGGAGTTGGCAAGAAAACGAAAGGTTTTTTTAATCTTTTTTGTTACCTTTTATGTATCTTATTAAGTTTGTTGTATGGAACCCTTTTTAGTTTTAATAAAAGCACAGTAGGGGCTTTCCCCTCAAGTTTACCCTAAAAAACGAAAAAGAAAGGTGAATACACACTTGGTCAGCTTGGAAAAACAGAAAAAAAAATGGAGGGGGGCGGGTATGCGTATGGGCTTCAGAGATATCCACAGTTTTAATATGGCTATGATTGCCAAGAAAGCATCACTCTTATGTAAAACATTTTCCATGGTAGGCAAAATTCATTTTCCACGGCAGTTTAACTGCGCTTTGTCAAGAACTAAGGTCACGGAAAATCAAGGATTAACCGAGGCGGTCAGCATATATATATGCCCCCACGGTTAATCAATCTAAAAAGCAAAAAGAGCCTGACGGCGGAGGCCACCGGGCCCGTCAGCCCCATAACCCACCGAGCCCGCTGCTGCCGCCGCCACTTTGTAGCGGATCCATCGCTACCGGTCGAGAACCGCCGCCCGGGTAGCGGATCCGCCGCCTTATAGCGAATCCGCCACCGCCGGGCGAATCTGCTGCCAAGTAGCTGGATCCATCGCCACCTGGCGGATCCACCGCTGGGTAGCTAGATCTGCCATCGCGTAGCTGGATCCACCGGCTGGGGTCGGATCGCTGCCATCCTTGGTGTGGAAGGGAGCCCGCACCCCACGAGCTGGCTGCTCACTGCCTTGGTTAGTGGCTCGCGGCCACCCGCTTCGGTTGTGCGTGCGGGTAGGGGAGGGAGGGAGGGTAGGGTGGTCGCTGCCATAGCGTGACCTCTCTGTCCTCTTTGTGTTCTTGAGTCCACTCGAACCACTGGAGACCCACACGTAGTTACACCCAATGAACAACAAACTTGCCACGGTTTTGATCCCCACGAGGAGGATGCTATCTATGGTCCTGGTGCTACCAGCTTTTATTCATGTCTTGGATACCAGTGATTTTATCTGGTTTACAAGGTTAATGGAATCATGAGGTTCCTTAAAAATATATATATTACCTAACAGAACCATCCCTAGAAATGTATTTCTAGGGGCGGTTTATAAGCTACAGTGCTCGAAGCTAGTTACAAATGATTTGCTAGGTAAACCGTCCTTAAGAAAATAAGAGATGCCTATAAAAATCATTTCTATACTATTGAAAAATTATTCTTGAACGTGTGTTTAAAAAAATCCTTTATTTGGTACTGTAGCCCGGGTAGGTACCACGACACCAACCAAACACTAGTAGGGCCTTGTTTAGATGGCTAAAAATTGGAACCGAATGTCTCATCGGACACGGTAGCACGTTTCGTTTGTTAGTGGTAAATATTATCGTACCATGGAGTAACTAGGCTCAAAAGAATCGTCTCGTAATGTACATCTAAACTGTGTAATTAGTTATTTTTTTCTACATTTGATACTCCAAACATATATCTTTTAGTGTATTTAATGTGATGTGATGGAGAGAAAGTGAGGAAAAGGTTAGAAATTTTAGCCATCTAAACAAGGCCTAGATCGAGTTGTATAAACGCTAAAAAAGCAAGTTTGCTTCGGTGTGTAAATCAAACAGGCCCTGCGTACCTTTGCAGTTGTTTGGTCACTTGTGTCTTGGTAGTCTTCGAGCATGTCAGAGATGTCTAAGGCGACATCCTTGAGCCGCTTCAGCCATAGCCGCACCAGTTTGTCCTTGACTGACCGCCTCTCGGCGTCCTCCAGCACTGCTGAGATGGTCTCAAAAACATCCATCATGTCCTCCAGGTCGTCGCCGAAGTTCAACAGTATATTTCCTTGATCTGCGATGGCAGAGCTCAGCTTATCTTTCGCGATACCAACGAAAGCGGACGCGAGCAGTCCAGCTACTACTTCAGCCATGGCTTGGGAGCTCTGAATGGCTCTCACAGGGTTTGTGTGATTGTGAGAAGGACAAAGGTGAAGTATGATAGTATGTACAAGTAGTTATATTAGTGGCATCACACTAAACCAATTTAAAAGGCCATATTATTGGAGGAATCGTAGCTATATTAAAAAAATTAGGGCTGACAACTGGGTACGTACAGGGCACACATACACACCGTAGTATACACGTTACACGTTTTGCAAGTAAGCCGGTATACAAAAGTTTGATACAGTTGGCCACATGCGCAGCATTTTACCGTTGGATCAAATTCTACAGCTGCCACAGGATCATATCACTTGTAATTTGGAATGGAGAGAGTAACTAGTTAATTTTTAGCTCAAATTAGTTCTAGTGTATCCAAACAGGAGGGCTAATAACTAGTCTATTTTTTGAACCGTCTTCAACTAGCTAACCATCAACAACCTAGCTAGCCAACCACGACTAATTTGGGCTATTTTTTTTTTTTTTTGTACCTCAACTAGTAATTAACTACTCAAGTATATTCTTCGCACAGGCTCTAATTACATACAGAAATTATAAATTACAATTTGCACATCCAAGCTGTGTCTAGCTGGAAGCCTTAATTCGGATCTCATCACCTTCATTGCTAGAATCTTCATCACAAAGTTCGTTGAGAAAGTTGGCACCTCCACAGTGTGAGGTCATCCTTGACTTTGCATTGTAACGTCAAGCTAAAGGTCGATGTTAGATTGGCCACGCCCAATCTTAGTCAATGGAGAGGCACATTCGATCGCCCCTCTTCCGCGCCCGGCACATTCTGGCCAATGACCATAATAACAGGCTGACAAGTCACTGAATATTTCAACCAGCAACTCGGATGTACCATAATAACAGGCTGTCCACCTTCAGCTGGACTTGTTTGGTCTACCAACACGGCAACACTATGACTTGTCAGCTCTACAAGTCACGTTTCAGAAAAGGAGATTAAAGACACTATAGACTTGATGGCAATTGGCAAGGGACACAAAGCCTCAGTAGGGCCGGTTCACAGGATCCACAGCATACAAAGTACTTTGAAACATTTGAAAATGGTTTTATGAAGTCATCATCTGCCAATTTTGCACCGGCGATCGAGGTCGATGCAAGATGTACACAGCTGGCCACATGTGCAGCATGTTAGGGGCCATTTCTATATGTATGTATGAACAACAAAGGGACTATATGTATGTATGAAATTTTAGGGGCTATTTCTATATATCAATTTTCAGCCATTCAATTGCAAGGTACATGTAAGACTGAATGGCTATGTTGTTACCCAATTACCATAATCTCAAATATTTCTGAATGGTTTAATGTGAACATGAGATTGCAGGTGTCAGTAGTTAGTACGTACAAGGGATATGAGCTCTAGTGGGGGGATAAACATGGGGTTGTTCATCAGTTCAAAATTCAGTTGCATTCCATTTTTTTACCTACACATTCCAGAACTTTGTCTACCAATATTTACATTTACATAGTCATTCTAATGTCAATACTTTTGGTACAATCTGCATGTTTCAAAGCTGTACTCTTGTACCATATCCATGCCTTGGAGATTTTGTTGCCTCTCACACTTTAGAAACAGAGCTCCAGGCATCCATGAACCATATATCCCCTGTTTGTTGCTCCATGCACGCTTTTTCTATAGGTCAAAACAATGGATGCATATACTGGATTAGCAAATATACGAGCTGCTAGTCCATGAACTTCTCAGCCAATTCAGGGTCTTGAAGCAGGTAATTGCCACCGCCTCAAAAAATCAGTGTTAGAGCTCACTTGTAGCAAACATTTATGGAGGCGTGATGCCCTGCCATAGAGAACAAACAGCTGTCATTTTATAATGTCCGCATTTGCTAGCTAATATATTGATTCTAAGTATGCGTCGTGTTAACAAAAATTGGATATCTATTTTCTGAAAAGTTAAAACAAAAGAAGAGAGGTACCTGGAGGCCTGGAGGCCATGATTTAGTTGGCAGCTATAACCATTTTGCTAGGGGTTCCTGGGCTCTGAGTTCTATCAGCAGATTTACCTACCAAGAACAAATGAAAAATAGTAAAGAGTTTTAGTAACCACACAATTGAAGGAAACAACAAATTCATAGCAGGGGTAAAAGATGGGAGACATCAATTGAAGAAACTTCAGGAGTACTATAATTCCAATCAATATGAATCCTACAAAAGTTGATACCAAAACGATACTACATATGCTGCTTACCACAGCTATAATAATATTTGGCTTGACCAAAGCTAGCAGTATATTAATTCATTTTCTCCATTTTCACTTATCTCAGAATTTCCTTTCTGTGTTTTTGTAAATAAATCCAACCAAAATTGTTGAGACTATGTGCATCAGTAGTCTCTCACCTCGTTTGTCTGGCCGCCTTCTGCTACGCCACAATAACCCGAATAGGGGTGCCTGGAAATCCAGCATCCGACCGGAGTTTCTTTTCCATGTAACGGCGGTATGTATCAGAGAAGAGCTTAAGCATCATTTACAAATAAAACGAATGTTGGTGGACCAATGGCAGCCTACAAATCAGCGATATCTTTTCTTCAGATCCAAAAGAATGCACAAGTGAGTTCAATAATATACCGAAAGCAAAAGAATGTGAATCACTTGCTTTAAAAGTTGAAATCTTCCTACTGAGCTTCTAGTTATTTCCAGATACTGTTGTTCCTTTATGGTTCAATTAACAAGATATATAGGATGATGTGCTGGATCAATTGCTATATTGGAATTATTTAAGAGAAGCTCCTATGTTTTTCATCTGAAGGTAACAAATCTTAGAAATGCCATTAGAAATAATCTTTGATTCTTCCTGTACCACCCCTTTTCAAATGGTTGCCGTTATTTGCACAACCCAACTCAAAATCTTACAAGCTGCCAAAATAAGGACACCTCAGTGGTGGGCCTGTGGTCACACATTGCGTTCTCCCAAAGAAGATGCCCATGCGACCTACAAACTATGGTCGGTAATAGTACTCAGCACTAACTTGCACCTGTGCAATCGACCCCCATGGCTTGTCTGACATGCATTAATGTTGCTTAGAGCCTCTGCAATCTGCATCCTCCAATAAGTTGCCCTAAAGCAGCAAACTCATCTACCTTTAACAACAACCACAAAAAGGAAGCTGGAAGAGGAGGAAGTGGCATCATCTTCAGAGGAAATAACCTCCTTATCCTGTTCTCTATGCAGGTAACTCTTTAAAAACTCATTGGACAGATCGGCAACATTTTTTGGTCTCTGAATCCTTGTCTGATATAACATCTAGAGAAGAGCCATGATATGTGAACCCAGAAAGGGGAAGACCATTTTTTATGAAAAACTAAAAATCTTCAGATCTTAACAGTTGAGCCTAGAGGAGTTGGCAGCAGTGCAAAACAGAGGTGTTCATTAGGAAAAAAGCGTCACTGAAGAGATTTAATTTTCAGCATTTCAAGAATCTAATTATTTTTGGGTGGCAAAAGAAAAATAGTTCCTACATCTTCAATTACTCAGACATGATTTCAGGATTCTTGTTTGATTGTTTTGTCAACAAGCTGCAAAGTGTTGATGGCAGAAAAAAGTAAAGTAGCAGCAATTTCATCTTTTATTATGAAGATGGAGTGATATACACAGTAGCTTATAAAAACAAGATTGTTCTCATGAGAACAAAGTTAGGAAGTTACCTGTGTTGTATAATAGACACGACCTCTTTTGCCACCTCTTGTTCTTGGTGGTGGTTTGAATGCTATAGCTTCTCTAATAACTTGATTAAGAATGGAGGTGCGAGTCTTCTAGACCTTTCCTTCTCAACCAAAGCAGCAGCAGAAATTATCCTGAAGACAATTTAGTACAGCATATTATAAAATATCAACACAGGACACAAAATCTTGGGAAGCTAACCATCATAAAGGGGTTATGGAAAGCAGGTGTTTAGATCACAGGTAACAGTAATGTACTAATATTGAGGGGAAACAAAAGTTAACAGATTCAACAAAAGTTTCACAAGTCTGAAACAAAATGGGATACATTAACAATTAAAAGCTGCATGTGATTTGGGTATATGAAGATGAAGAGTTTACTTTTCAACACTGGTGCCATTTGTCGCAGAACAATAGACAATAGGTGCCCAATCAAGTATGCGAAGCTTTTCTCTTACATCCTGTTCATAATGTGTTGTACTCTCATGGTTCTTGTTTGGTATTGTATCCCATTTGTTCACAACAATGACACAAGCCTTTCCTTCTTTCTCAATCCTCTCTGCAATTTTATAGTCCTTGATAACACAAGAGTTCATTGTGTTAAAATTAACATACAAGACAATCATATGTTGGGTCTAAAAATACATGTGTTCAGAATTAAAATACCTGCTCGGTAACACAGGCCATTGCCTCAATAACAAGGGCAACCACATCAGAGCGCCGAATTGCTCGAAATGCACGCTTTACTGAAAGTGATTCTGTTGTGCTGCCAGCAGAAATAACTGCTGACCTGCGCCGGATCCCAGCAGTATCAATGAGTTTGTACTTCTGCAGCATATTTGAGCAAATTATTGTTATATTCCTGTGAAACAATCATGCTTTCTTAGTCACAAGTATAAAAAAAAAGTTTATACTGTTATGTAGAAGTAAATATAAGTGACTGTAATTAGTGTGTTCAGTGGAGCAATCTAAAAGCAATAGAATTAATTAAACATTAACAGAAGTGTTAGAAACAGACCTCCCCATCTGCTGTAGTAAACTCAGTATCGATGGCATCACGTGTTGTCCCACTAACTGGGCTCACAATAGTTCTATCTTCTCCAACCAAAGCATTTAGAATGCTACTTTTCCCCACATTTGGTCTTCCCACAATGGCAATAGCAGGAACCTTATTTTCTCTTCTTCTTCAACTGCATCCAGTCCCTGCAATACCCATGAGCTACTTTAGCTATGAAATTGACAAAGTATTAAAGTATCTTCACATAACAAATAAAAAGGGAAGAAACGTCAGATATATTAAAGAGTTTTAAAGACATAAATTTCTGAAGCAAGGTAAGGATTCCATGGTCAAATAGGACAAAACCTCACGAAACACTGGGTAAAACCTAATATCCTAATATTGTCCAATCTTTGTTTCATAAATATTTCATTAGCATTCAGTCATTAACAGATAAAAGCAACAAGCAACAAGTGTTTGGGTAAACCAATTTCCATACCTCAAATTTTGTCAGCTCTGAACACACCAGGTCAAGAAGATCTCCAGTTCCTGTGCCAGTAATAGCAGAAATTGGCAGAGGAGAAAACCTAGTAGGAACCAACTGAAAGATGAGCTGAACAAGGATGACTGTTGGGCAGTAAAAGCAAAGGCAAACCATGACCAAAAAAAAAAATGTCCTTAATATGTTGTATTGCTTTAAAATCACAGCACAAGTGGACAATTGCATACAACAGAGTCTAGAAACATTTTGACCTTAGCGAGAGTGGTGTTCAAACGAGCCTAGGGTGTTAATTTCTCGAAACAGTCTACTGCTTATTTCATAATTTACATCAATGTTGTTTGGCTTTTGTATTTGGGCAGTGCTGCAATACACCATATCTAATGTCATGTTTCAACTACGATTGCTGTACAAAGTATCACATGAAAGAACCAATACATTATTGTATATATGTTGAAATGCAAATAAAACAATGAGTGATTTTAGAGAGACAAAGTTAATATGCTCACCCTAGTGACCAAAAGTCTAATGCTTGCATTTGCCCTTTCCGTGGAGATTCACACTTATTGACAGCAAGTATAATACACTTGTCAGAGTAGTTGCGTCGTAACCAATCAGAAATCTCTATATCAGCTGCCACAAGACCAGCCTGAAATATGTTTTCATACCATTATGCTCATAAAAATGGAACTTACATAAGAAATTATAGAACAACAATTTCAAGCCAAAAAATGATCAAGGGAAGTATTAGAAGTGCATCTATTTAAGGTTGACGTGAATTCAAATATTAAACCAGCACTTCCCAGGACTGAAAAGAAAAGGTAATTGCCTAAACCTACCTGACCATCCACGACGAATAGTATGACGGATGCTTCATCAACAGCTGCAACTGCTTGTTTTTCAATCATTGAGGGCATCCTTGCAATAGCAGCTTCTCTAGTGGCAAGAGGAATACCATCCATACCAACAGTAGTGGTGACAGCAAGTTCTTCCATCACACCTGCTTGAGACTTTGACAGAGTAATTACCCCACCAGTATCAATAACCATAAACTCCTGATCACCCCAATAAGATCGTCCATATAAGCGATCCCTTGTCACACCAGGTTCATCCACAACTATAGCCCTATTGCCCTGAAAGAAATTATAATTCAGTTTACTTCTGCATTCTTTTCTGAAAGTTGTACGGTGATCAACAATGCGAGCACTACTCTGAGGGATGATTGACATACTCCAACAAGACGGTTGAACAGCGCAGATTTACCGACATTTGGCCTCCCAATAATTGCCACCTTTGGAAGAAGACTATCTGGAATCTGAATAATGCATAGGCCAGTTACATCAAAACAATATTTTTCTCAGCATTTGAGCATTTGAATCAGTAGAACATCAGTGTACATATACTGACATGTTTAGAAAGCTTATCCCTGATGTTTCTTCGTTTCTCCCTGACATCATCATCTGAAATGCAATCATTGTATGGATTACTGAAAACTGAACTTGTGGACAAAACAGTGGCCCTGATGAAAAAAGGACACAACATTTCACTCTAAAGGTTTCGTAATAATAGGAGGCTAAACTGGCACTGTGATTTCAAAGATACAGAGTACTGATTAGTTCTTCAGTGATTTAAATTTCCAAACAGCAGTATCTGCAGAACCCAAAACCGAATATGATACAAACCAAGTGGCAGCGATAGATTGCGCAATTACGCACTTTCGGAGCAAATCTTGCTCAATCCAGCTGACACGACAACAATTCCGTTAACAACTCACCGATGTGTAGCTCTCGCGCGAGGCGTTTGGCGAGGTCGGCGGCTGCACCGCGAGCCTCCTCCTCCATCGCCTCAACATCCATCTCCTCCTCATCCTCATCTTCATCCTCCTCCCACTCCTCCTCGCCGTCACCTTCGTACTCCTCATCCTCTTCATCGAACTGGTAATCGGCAGAGATTTTCTGCGCTGCTGACGTGCGGACTCCAGCGGCGAAGCGGCGTGCGGGCGCGGGCAAGGAAAGGAGTAGCGGGCGCGGCGCCGAGGCGGCGGCGGCGGGCGGGGACCTGTGGTGGAGCGCGCGGGAATGACGAGGTGTCAGGGGTTTGGAGGGTAGGCGTGGGGGATGTGAGGAGGAGGCCGAAGAGAAGGGCGCCGTGGCGGCCATGGCGCGCCGGCGGCGGCGGCGGCGAGCAGAGCGGAGCTGAGGAAGGAGTGTGGGGAGCGGGTGGATAAGGGGGAGTGAAGGCGGAGTGAAGGCGAAGAGGGCTTTTGCCGTTATTAACGGACGGCGGGTAGGGTGTGTGTATGGCAGGTGGGGCCGGGATGTCAGGGAGAAAGGACCATCAAGGAGGAGTGGCTGAGTTGAATGTGTCGTAGTCGTAGATAGCTAAAGATGCGATTTTGTTCTTTAAAAATCCAAGATTTATTAACTCAAGTTTGAACAAATTTATCTTTTGAAAAGGAACCGGCAGGAGTTTGAACGAAAAATTTGGATCTGATCAATCACGTAGTATTTCCTTGTACTCTAGTATATGGTTGAACCAATTTACTTGTGATTATGGCAGGTCTCAGGCGAGGATGTAAGGGAGTAATGGATTCGGTGATAGAGGTATGGAGTGGTGTTTTCATATATAGTTTTATGTGGAAACAACTTATGGAGCGCATAATCATTTTAGCTTTAGAGAAGTTCTCGATTGTGTTGGTCAACTTGACTAAAGTTTGACCAGGTTTTATATTAATTAATATTAATATTTATGTCTCAAACAAAATTTATTATGAAAATATATTCCATCGCGAATCCATTGATACTAATTTTGTAGTTAAGGTTGGAATCGGTTGACTTGTTGGAGCAAGAATTGCATGTTTTTTAAGGGCGGAGGGAGTAGAAATTTAATAGAGTTGAGTTCAGTTTTATAGGAAAATACAGGAAACATAAAAATTTATCTCATTAGACATATACATGTGTATGATTTTTTATATTTCCAAACTACTAAATATTTTGAAAACTACCTACTGGTGGTAAAAATTATGCAATGTCTGGTAAGACTTTTGTCAAAAGCAAGTAAATTAAACGTGTTCTACGCTTAATTCATGATATTGAAAAAGGTGTATTTACTTGTCTACGCTTAATTCATGATATTGAAAAAGGTGTACTTGATCAAGGTGTATTTACTTGTCTGTTGTCTCAATAGTCAACTCTTAGCTATACAGAAATTGCTCTAATCTGTTGTCAAGGCCTGATCAAGGGTGGAAGACTATAGATTGGCTCAATATATAATCATGTGGATCGGAGACATGACTAGCTTAAGTCCAAATCTTCTCATCTCGATTGGTTTGGAGTTTGGTTAACGTCAACCTTCGCAAAGGCTGCATGCTTTGCTAGCAAGCATTATAATGGTTTACATGGTTGCATTATCTTGTCTTTCTACTCTTTTTTTAGGTTATAATTAAGGAATATGCTACAATATAGGAAATGTTTTGTAATGCAGGAAGTTTTAAATGGGGACCCTTGTTTAGGCTAAGGAATATGCTTTCTCAGCGACAATATATGAAGTGTTTTGTAATGCAGGAATTTTGAAGAGAAAAGTTTCTATTTGGCTCTAAAAATAATGTTGGTTTCTTATTTGGCACCCAAAATCAAAATCTTTCCTATATGTCCTCAGCACGATTTTTTATTTCCTATTTGACAATTCCATCTCTTTGGGCTGCTAGCAGTGTTAAGTACGATGCAAAAACTCTATTTTACCCCTAGATGGTTTATATCGTCACCATTGGCATGTTGCCTTGCCGAAACGCCTGTCTCCATAGCCACATAGCTCGCCTATGTGGCGCGCCGGCCAACGGGTGCAGGCTGCATGCTTGACTGCGCACTTCATCGCGCGGGGCGCAAGCTTAGCCACGCCTGTGCCCCGCGACCGCCAGCCGTGATTGTAAGCCCTATCGTCCGCCGGTCGCCTCCAAGCCAGCGTCGCCCGCCTTCTTGGTTGCCATGCCCACACCCGTGGCCGCTCCACCCGCTACTGAGTTCGCGTGGCCCTCCTACGAGACTTCACCGCCCGCATCCATCACATTCGGCTCGATCTAGGGTTACTGGAGTGACGCCCGTACGAGCACGATTCAAGATAGAACAGCCGCGACTCTCTGGGACATAGCTCTTTTTGTTTCGTTGAGGGTATCTTGGTCTTTTCCCATGGTCTCACTTGGGCAACTAATGGTGAATGCTAACAGAACAGACGGAAGTGTCAAATAGAATATAAAAAAGTCACATTGAGGGCATATATATATAGGAAAGATTCTAAGTTTCGGTGTCAAATAAGAATCGAGCATTATTTTGAGGTCCACATAAGAAATTTTCTCCACTTTTAAACGGGGGGTCAAGGAAAAAGTTGACAAAGGCGGAGGAAACAGTTGAACGGCCGTCTTGACATTGTTATGGGATAGATGTCACGATCGACCTTGGGCCATGTTTAGTATCGCATCAGATTAGATCAAGGAACTGGAATCATCGTTGCTTGGGACTAGCTAGTGCAATCACAATTGCAAATGCAGTGATTTTCCAACATACTGCCTTTCTTCACAGTTCAATGCAACCTTAATTGGTATTGCAAACACAAACACAAATACAAACCCAACAATAAATAATCCTAACATCAGATTGCGCAATCCAGACGTAGTAAATATAAGATCAAAGCTTACTGATTGCAGTAATAGATGGATATAAGTATATAGATGATACTAAACGCAAAAAAGCAGAGTACATACGTATTACTACTTCCTCTAGCGACCAGGCGGAGGAGCCTGATGTTGATGGCCGTCGTCGTGGTCGTCCACCTTCACGGCCTCAGCGTACACAAGAACCTTCTGGTACTGTCTCAAGATTTGCTCCTCCATCCTGATGAGCGACTTGATCGCGGCCTCGCCGTCTCGGAGAAGCTCCCGGATCCTGGGGAACGCCTGGAAGATGGATTCCGAGACGCGGGGAGGCTTGATCGGAGGAAGGCTCTGCTGCCTCCTGATGTAGTCGTCCGACGCCCTCACCACCTTCTCTTTCGCCTCCTTCGCCTTTGCCGCCGCCGCCGCCGCCATCCTCTCGGCGATGCGGCTCTCCGTCGACGACGTCACTCACGCAGCCAAGGGAGGGTTGGTTGTTTATTTGGCGCAGCGGAGCCTGCACCCGGTCGTGTTGGGCCACAACACAGGAGTCCTAGGGCCCAGGGCCACCACACAGGAGTCCTATGGCCCAGGCCCACAACAAATCACACAGGAGGGGCGCACCATCCGGCCCATCTTGACGTTGAAATCACACGTGCCGACCAGCACAGTGAAGTATACGTAATGGGAACAAAATTTGGGATGATATTCCAAATTTGGGCAGAGCACTATCCGGTTTGGTCGGTTTATCTAAGCTTATTACACAACTGAAACAATCAACAGGTATTTGAGCTTGGTTGTTCGAGAAAGATGGACACAGTCCTAGTCATGGGCGGATCTATGTTATGATTAGTGGATGCACCCATAGAAAAAACAAAACTAATGATTACGGTCAAATTTTCAATGTATTTGCACCCACAAAATGACTCTAGTATATGTTCGAGTTTCTGAGTTTGGTACATACAAAAAACACAAATTCAAATCCGTTTCAACTCGTTTGAAAAGGATGTACGATAATATTTTTTTAAAAAAAACGGACACCACAATTACGTCTTCTCAATGAGAACACGTAACACACGGCCGGGCAACGAACGTTGCGTTCAAGCAAGTACGTACGGTAAGCAGCAAACAGTTGAACGGTTTGGATCTTGATTATTGTCCTGGGAAGGTAGCGACAACATTGTTCACGTCACATCACATAAGGAAGCTCTGAAAATTAGATGAACCTCCACACTAGCTCGACAACGACACTCGATCGAGAATACGGACAATTAGCTCGCAGCATGAGTACACAGCTTGGACATATTAAGATTCATGCGCCCTCCTGTGCTTATATAATACTAGCAGGAACCCCGCGCAATTGCGCGGGCTAGCAATGTGTCGCATATAATTTTACCCATAAAAAAGAAGCTGAATGCATTTGACATATCAGTAGTCTTAGATACTGGTACCTATGAGGGTTCTGGTAAGATTAGTTGCCCACTGTTGTTTCCCCAATGCAATTATATATAACATTTTTTTTTAAAAAAAATAGTATTTCGTACACTGCAAAAGATATTGTGTAGAAAAAAGAATAGATTTGTTTCTTCATCCTAGCATCGTCATTGGGAGCGTTGCTCGAGCAACTTGTAGAAACACATCCGTGATCAACTCAGAATCCCTCCAGCACTGGTTATAACGAAATGCATCGGAGTAGATATGCATGGCAAAAGTAAGCATCATTCAGTAGGATCTTAAAAATAACACATAGGAGTACATAATGTGACAGCAGAACCATGTAAACATTACTACTGAAATCCATTCATGAAGATAGGTATGACAACAGGACATAGATGCATAAGCTGAAAAATACATAGGAGCCCTGACCTTACTTTGCATAGATGTCGAGGGATAAAAATAAGGTCTCCGTCTGTAAGACAGGTCTGTAATATCGATCTGAATCTATTTCTGTGTGAACAAACGACGAATCCACTTCAACATTGGAATCCTGCAAAGTAGATGTGGATTAGCAACCAATCCGTTCATATTCCATATAAGCTGAAGCAAAACCAAAGCAAATCGGCTGGAACAGTATTTGTTGCTAATGACACATTATATGATCAACTTAACGGATGTTGCAAGTGTGGTAGGTGACAGTGTCTTTGGCATAGGTGAAATTGCAAATTGCATAAATCATTAACTGCATTAACTGCGATTCAGAAGCTGATTGAAGGCATTAGAACTGCATTACTTTTTTTTAAAAGTCAGCATAGATGTTATAATAATAATGTCAGGATTTGGTAGAATTAAGGGAAGTGTAGCAAACATTTATTTAACTTAAATTGAGAAAGGATTAAACTCATGAGAGATGTGGTATAGAGAAACTTTATAGACATTAGCAAAGCTAAAAGATCCTGCACTGATGTACTGCTTCAGGCTACAATAATCTTTTGTAAAAAGGAGACGATGAATGCTGGTGAGCAACGTCTATTTTGCAGATTAATACTCAAAGTTATAATTCCATGGGCAGAGGATTTAGGGGTTGCCTGCAGTAGGAAAGGCAACGATCAGCATCATGTTCGGACATATAAAGATGGAATATACATACATAAATAGCTACATTACCTATTTTGAATAATCGAAAGAATGTTTGGTTATATGATACTGTGCAGCCATACATAACACTGAGATGAAATTGTTTTCGTTCTTCTTGCCTGCAGTAGGAAAGGCAACAATAAGCATTACGGAGCAACATAGCAGTTGCAGCAATTGACTGAAACTTTTTTTTTTTTTTTTTTTTTTCGCACCACAGTTTCAGGTGACATGAATCTCTGTATGATGTTCCCCATGTAGCTATATCGCTCAACGTGTAGCAGGCCTTCTATGAGGGTATGCCGGCGGCGTTAGTTCATGGCAGGCGCAGCAGCAATCAGAAATAGTAGAACATTGACGACCAAGCCAAACCAATGTATACTAAAAGTTGAAGATACCACCTTTTGGGCATTTCATCGAGCATCTGCATGGCATAGGACACCGAGAGCGAGGGAACAAAGATGGGGAGGGGCGCTGGTTCACCGTGAACAGAGCAAGGGTGTGGGGACGGGCCAGTACCGCCGGCAAGCGACGCGGAGGCATGGGCGGGGCAAGGGTCGAGGCCACCATTGCATCTCACAGACGCAGGACACCGATTGGAGGCGAGGAGGCAGGAGACGGAGTACTTCAGCCGTAGAGGTGGTAGGGGTTGCGTACCTGGACTCGTCGGCGCAGGGCTTGGAGGCGCCGGACTGCCGGAGATTGACCGGAGCGGGCACCGTGCCTGCGAGACTGCCCCGGGGGTAGTCCTGGGGCGGCTTCGTTCTTTTGTTTTCCCGTGGAGAAGAAGGCTCGTGAAACATCTCGAAGGAGGAGACGTGGGGAGTTTGTGACCGTGCATGACAAATCGGATGGGCAGGAATAAAGGTTGACGTGGCCTAATGAGAGGAGTAAAATTGGTATACAGAAATAAGGGTAATGGATAGATAAGTCTTTTAAAACGTTGAGCAAATGAAAACTTGTTTTTTTTTTTTGCTTTGACTATGGACAGCGTAATGAGGAGTTAAAAATGCTTTCAAAGCTTTTTAAAATTGCTGCGCTAGGAATCGAATCAATAGAAAAATTGGGTGGTTAATTCGGTCCCACCTGGAGCTGGACTTCCATCCATCCATGCCGATGCGAGCTGCGATCATTAAAAGTAATCATTAAAAAGAAAAACTCTAGCTGCGACCTGCGAGCGGCTCACCAAGAAATAGCAGCCTAAATTGATGAGCAAATGAAGGCAACATTCACTCACCTGTCCGATCCAGTCACTTCCAATTGTTATCAGACATAGATCGACGATGCCCTCAATCCTGGATCTCTGTTTCCTCTACTTGGCTTTTTTTTTTTAAAAAAAAAAAACGTGCATCCAACCAGAGCTGTCAGTACTTGCCCGTGGCAAATACTAGTAGGTGATATATAAATAACTTCCACTCTTACCAGCATTTCATTTTTCTGAACTAAACCAGGTGAAAAAATATATTATGAGGAATTTGCATACGTCTTCCTCTTACAAATAAAAAAACTTAATCAAATCAAAAAGGATGAAATCAATGGAGAAATCAATTGGAACAAAGGAGAAAGAGTTCTTACAAATCCTATGAAAGTCCTATAGATTGTCTCCTTTCATATAAAAAAATTTTACCAAGGCCCAGTAGTAGTATGTAGTAATAATCTGTATGTAAACCAAAAGTGGAAACAACTGTATACCAACCTAGAAACGCACGCACAACTTATTTTACACCGATGATAGATTATTTGGTTGAGAAAAATGCAATGGATTAGGAGTACACGTTACGGTTCAGCCGTGCCTGACGACAATATGCATGGGCATATCGAGTTCTACACGTCTCGTTAATCTAGACGAACGGATTTGCTTTCGCAAGAGGTTGTTTAACCGAATTTGTTGGCACATCTTGTACCAGACAGAGAGAGATTGATCCCCTCTTTTGTGTGTGTGTGTGTGTGTGTGTGTGTCATATTTTCTAGATCGATTCATGAAACAATTTTCGTTCCACTCTTCTAGAGCAATTAGGTACATGAAAATTTATTAAATAACGTAACACTACGTACCACCTGCATTTATTATTCTCTAAAATAACATTTCCTTCGAGTGAAGTGTCGAAGAATGTTTAGATTGCCTTATCTCGTGGCTCACCATGATTTAATCCTTGTGACCATGTGTATACACGGAAAAACAAAATAGGTGGATTAATTTCAAATAAAAATAATGAAATTAAGAGGGCCATAACGCGTGACCTGTTGTCTTCGCAGCACCCGTCGTCTCACACTCTGTGCCTCTTAAGCCTCCCAGCGCCCGTCGTCTCCATGCGTCCCTGCCTCTCACCTCGCTAAGCTCCCTGGCGTCGTCTTAGGTCCCCCTGCCAGCAAGTGGATCCCCGCAGAGCTAGGGTTCGCCGATGCTCATGGTGGCTGCCTTTGTCGGCCTCACTGAAGCTCTGCCCACGACCTGCCCCGCCCACCACTACCATTGTCGGGTCCCCTAAAATGGCCCAACCTCCTCCCCCACCGCCTGCACGCCCTACGCCCCGTCCCCTGGCTAGCCCTTCTATAGTCCACCAAAGTACCATATGAAGGTCGTAGAGACCCTAGCGCCACCGTATTCTTCATCTTTGGCACAAGCGCAGTCAGGCACGAACATAGAAGGGAAAGGGAGACACGCCGAAGGGAGAGGGAGTCGCACAACCTCGCAAGAAGAGGAGTCATGTAATAGAATTTCCGATGGAACAAACAAGAATCACAATGCACCATCAGTAATCACCACAAATCACAAAATGTCTCTTTCATCCTTCTTCATTACACGAAAAAAACGAAAAAAAAGTGAAGAAAACATTTTTCATCCAAAACGCAGAACATGCGTTATCCGACGTGGCACTGGGATTGGGACACCATCCTCCCGTGTTGCCAATGCCACCCATGGACGCATCCATCCATCCATCCGCTTTCACTCCCTCCGTCCTTCCTTCCCAGCGCTCATCCATCCACCGCCTCCTCCCTACAATAAAAAAACATCCGAATCCGCCTCGCGCGCCCCGTCCTCCTCATCGCCGGCGGATTCGCCGCCACCGCACACCGCCGCCCGGAGAAGGATCTCCGCGGGGAGCTTTTCCACTGCCGCCTCCCCGTCTGACTGACGGACTGACCCCTCCGAGATCGGTTGCGGCGGCGACGGCGACACCGGCGCCGGGGGCCATGGCGGTCCCGCTCGTGCTCGTCGTGCTCCCGCTCGGCCTCCTCTTCCTCCTGTCCGGCCTCATCGTCAACACCATCCAGGTACCCACCCGTCCTCCCCTCACCACCGGACCCCGCGCTGCTCGATTTGTTTCCGTTTTCGGCGGCGGACGGGATGATCTGATCCGGCGGCTGAGCGAAAGATCCTGTTTTGTTTTCGTTAGATGGCGTTTCCCCGGACATTTTCGTCTGTTCGTTTGATTATTAATGATGGTGCTCGCGCGGCGTAGGGTAATTCCAGCTGATTTGCGGTGAAGATTTACTGTTTCCCTCTGTCATTGATTGGTTTTGTCCCGATGGGTGGGTTCCAGGCGAATTTTGCTCAAAGATGTGTCTTTTGGATGGAAAGCTTCATGTCGATTTGTTGAATTTTCGTTATATATAATGGCCGTTTCTGTAATAACATAAAAAATTTACAACTTCCATTTGAGTGCGGTCACGGACGGTGTACTATACACCCATAAAGACTTCCAAATGTGTTAAGCTTTCTTTGATGTGTTTTTATATGCGCGTGGAAATTTCAGGCCATCCTTTTTGTGACAATACGGCCCTTTTCCAAGAGCTTCTACCGTCGGATCAACAGATTCTTGGCCGAGCTGCTGTGGCTTCAGCTTGTCTGGGTGGTGGACTGGTGGGCAGGTGTTAAGGTACTACACGCAGATATGATTAGCACCAAAGCAATTTTATTCTCGCATTTCATTTCTAGATAGGTAGTTTCATTTGTGGCATGTTCAGTGAAGTCAAAATTGCATTTGTGCCAGGAAGTTGCAGTATTCTGTTGGTTTGCTATATTCAACCTTCCTTGTTGTGTCATATGATGCGTTTTTTTGAAATGTTCTACCATGGAAGTACATGTACTAATGAACAAGCTAAGTTAAATAGCTCAAAGCTGTTTTCAGTGTTTCATCCTAACTGAATCTGGTAGACGGATATTCCAAACTAAATAAAGTAAGTAAAGAAGTTTCAAGAGTTTAGCTCCCACACATCATGTTCATAAAGGCAAAGTTGTAAAGGCAATGTCGGCAATACTAGTAGGGACACTGATAGAGACTGACAACCTATGCTGGCTAGATTTGAGTGTGATGTTTGGAAAGATTCTATTTGGAAGATTGGCATGTATTGAATTATTGAAATGTTACTTTGGTGACCTTTTTATTGCATATGCACAAGAAATTAGAAAGTCAGTCATATAATCATATTGTGTATGAATTTCTAGTATTGTGGGCCTGTTGGAGTGGTTAGTGCTGTGGCTTGTCCAACTATAAGAAGGAAATATAGTTAATTTTTTTATCTTGCAGAATTGTGGCAGTAAATTAGACGAACTATGAAGAAAAAAAACAGATTCTAATGAGTAACAATTTTTTATATAAATGGCTTAAATGTGTATCAGTTGAATGGCTAGTTGAGGATGTTTTTTCTACCTTTTTCGTCAGCAGATCTAAGTGAACATACTTCTTATTTGACTGATCTTTATGAAGCAAGCATGATTTTCCCCCTTCTGATCCCCAGAATAACTTCAGTTTATGTTCTGCAGGTACAACTGCATGCAGATGAGGAAACTTACCGATCAATGGGTAAGGAGCCCTTTATTAATAGTTTCATTGTTTGCATTCACCTTCAACAACAACAACATAGCCTTTAGTCCCAAGCTGGTTGGGGTAGTCCCAAGCATTCACCTTCGTGCAAGCTTATAAGGAAAAAAGTTTGGATAATCTTATCTGAATAATTCCACAGGTAAAGAGCATGCACTAGTCATATCAAATCATCGGAGTGATATTGATTGGCTTATTGGATGGATATTGGCCCAGGTTGTTATCTCCCATCTTGTGGATAGTTGTTAGAAATTTAGTTTGTTTTCATACTGTTTATTAGGTTTATTTGGATTAACTGATAAATAATATGAGACTGCTGTTTTGTGGGCATATGTTCAGCGCTCAGGGTGCCTTGGAAGTACGCTTGCTGTGATGAAGAAGTCATCCAAGTTCCTTCCAGTGAGTTAGTTCATATGTCTATTTCTGTAACATGTAGTTTTACAATTTATATCCACATCGGAGTTCTGTTGATGTGAAACTAGGTTTAAAAACTATTTGTGGCATAATTAAGCAACATAAATAAATATATTTTGCAGTAGAGACTTGTTTATCTAGTTTCAAAAATGTAATGCTACACTGCTTTGTCATGTTCTCACTGTAACAATTGTGGGCTTTAGCAATAGTGCCTGGGTCATGGAGGAACACACAGTGAGGGACTTTTTTGTGTGAGAACATGGGGGTTCGAGCCCTGTTTGGTAGCCTCACCTGGGAAGTTTTACAACCACCATGCTATGAACACCTTCTCAGAAAGTTGCCCAATATGGAGTGATAGGTAGATCTGGAAATAGGATGACAGAGCAAAGACTGCAACAAATAGAATTTCCCATTGGTAATGAAAAGAAATGAATTGCCATGATTACCTGTTATTTATGTTGTGGTACTTATAAGGTTTTTGTGCGGTAGCAGCTAAAAGCAAACATGCCTTTTGCAGTGTGTGTTGAGTGTGTTGGGTAGGAGCTTCTTTAGCCTCTCCTTTTGTACATTTCTCTCTTATAACTGAAATGACTTGCATCTCTCCTGCATTGTGAGAAGAAAAAGGGTCTTCCTTGAATTGATGAAACCTGTGTGAACTATTACCTTTTCTTCTCTAGTAGATGTTCCGGCACATGATTTGGTATTCTATAAACAATTTTACTCACTTTTGCAGGTTATTGGCTGGTCAATGTGGTTTGCAGAGTACCTCTTTTTGGAGAGGAGCTGGGCCAAGCCAAGGATGAGAAGACACTGAAGGTAACTCCCTACCTTAACTGTACAGGGCATCCTACTTTTCCTTTTTCACATAGTGAGCTCTTTAATTTTGCATACAGTGGGGTCTCCAAAGGTTGAAAGACTTCCCTAGACCATTTTGGCTAGCTCTTTTCGTTGAGGGTACCCGCTTTACTCCAGCGAAGCTTCTCGCAGCTCAGGAATATGCTGCTTCCCAGGGCTTACCAGCTCCTAGAAATGTACTTATTCCACGTACCAAGGTACTTCGCTGTTCCCTCACTTGTATGATTTTGACATTGCAAATGTTCAGTATCTTTTCCTACGCCATACTTGTATTTACTGATTTAGTCTAGATGGGATGTTTGATTCTAATTTTTTTAAGGATAACTTCGGCATACCCTGGAAAACTGTACTGTTCACATGATTTAGTCTACTTTTTTATTAGTTTGTTCACAAAATACACCTGTTGAACATAATGTTTATAATGATTTGTATAAAGTGATAACTGTTAGCAATTTACTGCATCATATATGTGCATGCGTGCACATCGAGTAATGACATTGATGAAAGTGCTTCCATTTTTCTTATATGTGCAAACCTGAAAGGAAAAATGCAGTTTTTTTGTACCTTGATGACACAGTAGAAATTTACAATCATAAAATTAAATCACTAATCTTGAGGTTTCTAACACGACACTTCAGATTAGGAGTTATTCGAATAAATGGCTACATCACATCGATTAACAAATACCGAGAGTACTTGTCTTGATTTGATGGAACGCCTGAGAGATCTGTTAATGACAATTTTGTATAGTAGCTACTGAGGAAGTATGTTTATATCATAGGTTTTACTCTTATGTATTTTTTATACCATTTTCACATGTTTTAGCAATAATAAAGTTATGTACTAATACCTCCTGTGAAAAAAAATCCCAGGGATTTGTATCTGCCGTAAGTATTATGCGAGATTTTGTTCCAGCCATTTACGATACAACTGTAATTGTTCCTAAAGATTCACCTCAACCAACAATGCTGCGGATTTTGAAAGGGCAATCATCAGTGGTAAGTTTTCTAACTTCATGATGAACTCGAGGCAAACCAATACAGAAATAGAGTTGTGTCAACTGAGCAATGAAATGAATTGATTTTACTTAAGTGTCTTAAATCAAATTAGATACAAATATATAATATGCGTGGAATTTCAGTACCCAACTACATACTGTTATGTCAACTAATGTACTACTCTTTCTCCTCTGTAGATACATGTCCGCATGAAACGCCATGCAATGAGTGAGATGCCAAAATCAGATGAGGATGTTTCAAAATGGTGCAAAAGACATTTTTGTGGCAAAGGTACTGAACTATATAATGGTAGTTTTGAGATGTCTTCTGATTAGATCTTGTCGAAAAAGTAAATGTTCCATATATGGTTTGATCAATTAGTTTTTAAGTAGAACTCACAAAAAAAAAAAAAAATAAGTAATTACTATTTGGCCCATTTTTCGTTTCAGGATGCCTTACTGGACAAGCATTTGGCAACAGGCACTTTCGATGAGGAGATTAGACCTATTGGCCGTCCCAGTGAAATCATTGCTGGTAAACTCCCACTACAGTTGCATGTTATATAGTCTGCAATGGCATGTCACTGCCTCGTGGCAGCGGCACCCTCACAATCTATCGATGGTTATCATCTTTGCTGAATAAGAAAAAGCTGGTCTTACTGTCATGGGAAAATGGTGTTTTTGTGTAAATCTTGTTAGAAAACAAAATTATACTAGTGTCCTTTTGCCAGTGAGCCATGTTACACAAGTCAATCAAGTGTCATGTAGAATCTTGATGTTCTGGACTCTTGATTTTGCAGAACCAAGCAAAAAAAAGTACCAGTATTAGGAATCCGTTTATTCCCCCAGCTTCACTGGCCAATTATTGAGATTGAAAATTCTAAATATGAAATGAGACATCTGTTTTGAGTGAGCCGAAGAGAAGGTCATGGGTTTGCATCAGAATGATCACATATTAGTTTGCCTCCCATACTCAATTGGCAGTTGTGGGGGAGGTGTGGTGGTCATGTTTTTGGGGTTAAGGCAGGAGAGGTCAGTGTGCTGTCCTATGTCTTGTTAGGAGTAATTCCTTGTGAAACCTCAGGCAGTTGTTGCATTGCAGCAGGGGGCTCTTCTTTGTTGGTACTTAAATAGATGAACTGTTGCCCATTCCATAGCTCAATGAATTCGTTTTTGCAGAATGTGCATCCTAAATGTATTGATATGTCGTCTGGCTGCTGACATTCTGTTCCTGCTGATGTAACAGGTGACCCTGTTTTGGTCATGCCTCCTGTTGTTTGGCGCCATCAAGTTCTTCAAGTGGACACAGCTCCTATCGACTTGGAGAGGTGTAGCTTTCACTGCTGCAGGGATGGCGCTTGTGACAGGGGTCATGCATGTCTTCATCATGTTCTCCCAGGCTGAGCGGTCGAGCTCAGCCAAGGCTGCACGGAACCGGGTCAAGAAGGAATGAAAATGGAGGGTGGAGATGAGATGCTAGGGTTTATCATCGCCGACCTTCAAAAGGGTTGCAGATTGAATTCATATTAATATATACAGCAGCAAATTCCAGACATTGATATGCTCTCAAATAGGAAGCTCTGCTCCTCTTGTATTTGTATGCAGGAAAGAATTGTAGGGAGTTTATTTTTACCCCTTCTTTTGGGCAGGGGAACTGTAGCACATGAACTTGATGTTGGTACATTTGCCCTGTCAGACATATTCTGGAAGCGTTTCAGTAGTTCATTATCAGTAAAGCTTGCATCTTCCTTCCATGTAGCTGTGCACCTTGTCGGTCCGGTCACTCATCACAATGTGGCTATGTGGGGATTGTAAGACGCACTGCTGATGTTGAATGTTGTTCTGTTCTGTTCTGTGTTGAAAAGCAAAGGATACAGGATTGTGCTCTGTGCACTGAAAAGCAATAGAAGTGTTTTGTGATGAAAAACAGAGAATATATTGGCGGCCCTATTCAAGTACTAGATGAGAAGAATCCTGAAAGACTCAAAAGTTTCTAGTTCCTTTGTCAATATGTCATGCCTGCTACATCAAGGAAACAAAAATGGTTAAAAACTAGCTCGAATAAAATGTTGGGTCCAGCCCCATCTTCACTGCCTCTCTTAATGCAAACCTGTATAACCAATAGTGACTATGAACTATCTTTGTGGTTTTTAAAGCAACCTACAGTGATAATAAGTTATCAGTGCCAGTTTCAAATGAACAAGAAACGAGAACGCTATCACTGGCAATTTTGAATCAACTGACAATATTGTAGCTGCTGGTGACAGCAACTTTTGTGGTAGATGTTTGTGGAGACAATCCAGTCCATCCTCTGCATTCCAGCACATGCATGGTACAATCTAGTCGATGTTGGACCTTCAAGTTTTCCATGTGTTGTTCATCTTCCTTTGTGGTGAGCAAATCCATTGTTAATACCTAAAGGAAGTATAGTAGATTAGAGCTATCTTGCCTTTACTTTGCATAATACTATATTTTGCTTAGTTTTAGTATTAATAGGGATGATTTAGGAACCCGGTCTTGTTTCATTGTCTTCCCAGCTATCTACATCCTTTTTTGTGTTTATTGTCTCAACTAACCTCAACTATCTTCTATTTTTTTCCATCAATATGATACAACTATCTGGGGTTGTTGTGCATCCAAATTTCAAATCCCTTGTGTGCTATGCCTTAGGAAAACATTTTTGTTCTTCATAGAATGCAGGGTGAGGAAATACTACATTGCAAGGACTACGAGCATTCTTTCCTTAAAGAATACCACCCATGGTTTTAAGTCCAACATTACAAAGAGGCAGTGAGGGATGGCAATTGGCAAGCACTATGGGAGGTGAATTATGGGCAAAAAAGGGAAATGAAAGGGGAACCTCACACCATCCACTCTCCAGAATAGAAGCAATCACATTGTCTAATTGGTGAATTACGTAGAGGAATTATAATACCTAAATATTCCATTGCAGTTGAAAACTAAATAGCCTAAAAAAATTCATGGAAATGAACCAAGCAGATTTTAGTAGCATTATGTTATTACTATATTATGAGGACGTAAAAAAGGAACATCCCTCAAAAGTAGAGAAAAACATAGACTAGACCTTTGGTACATATACTTCAAGTAAGATAGGATTAAAAACTTGAGAAAAGGGTAAAAACTCATGATCATTTGGTACACATATACTAGACCGGCTTTCTCTACTATAACGACAAAAGCCAACAGGGGACTTAGGCTGTATATGAGGTGTAGCCGCTATCATACAAATGAACATTATTATCTCACAAAACTTAAAATTACATTATCTCATCCCACAAAAAGTCCTTGTAGGAAATCTACAATCCATAATCTTACATAAATCATAAATACTCTTAAAGCAAAGGGTCATCTAAGGATAATCTTCCATCGCCGACTCCCCCTTTTAGCTTTACATGTGAGGTTCAAAATTTGCACTTGAAGCACCTCCAAATCCTCTTTTCAACTTTTATGACAAATGTTATATGTGAAAGATTCCTTGGCAGCATTATTCCTACACAAGGAAAAGATGCCATTATTAGTAAATAATACAAACCACGTAGCATGATAAAGAGCACCCAAATAAAGTTGTGCTTCCTTGATGTCATTTACTTGTGAACAATGAACAATTGATATTTGCATATGAAATAAGCTTAAAGGAATAGTTGATCAAATCTATAATGTAATGAGGGCAAAAGCGCATTGTAAGTTGTAAAATCATTGGAAGTTTAGACAAAATATAGAAGGCCAATTAGAAGTTCACAATCCGAGAAAAGGCCAACTATAACCATCGCTTCCCAAAAGAACAAAATATAGGTTTATGTCCCACAAAGATAAAGGTCTCAAGCGCTTAGTAGTACAACCACCCATTCCAAATTGCAAGTCATATCTAGAGTTATACATAATGGATATCTAGGTGAGTAGAAAAAGATATGTACCTAGAAAAGCTAGATCAACTTACAATTCGGAATGGAGGAGCCAAAAGAGTGGGCAATCACAAAATATTCTACACTCAAATCAAAGATGTTTCCCATAGACCACACATCGTATCAGATTTACTCATTTACCTACTTCTGTAAGTAAACTCATTCAATTCACACACCATCCTATACCAAATAAGGCAATCATATAACATAAGTGAAGAAATAACTCTTCTCATGGCACATATGCAAGGAATAATTTTAGACAACACAAAAATTTCAAACCAAATCATGGATGTATTAAGTAAACTCTATTAAGATATACCAACATTGCATACTAACATAATCAAGATACTTGGATCTAATAATTGAAAACTATCCAAAAAAAGTTAATAAACTGTTGATATCATGAAACAAGAAAGAAATCATCTAACCTTTATCTGTCCATGCTGGTTGAAATCATTGTTGCAACATCTGTGTTCTCAAGCTCATAGCCTAATGGGTTGGTTCCATCATGCTCAAAAAGATCCAAATCTCCAAGTTGTGTCTCCATAGATGGAGACGCCACCTATTAATGAATCTCTAAAGTTCCTTGCATACCCATTGGTTGAATGATTTATGGTAGTGATGACATCACTTGATCCAACATTCCTTCCATAAACATTGGAACCATGACCAATGTTGGTCTCCAATTGGACCCATAACCAAAGTTTTCGATTACAAGAAACAGAGTAATTATTGGCACCTAGAGCAGGCACATGATGAGGGTTTCTACAATTCACAATGTTGTTCCCAATTCCGCTAAGGTCCTCACTTCCATATGACAGGCTTGTGGAACTAGAAGAGTGATTAAGACCAAAAATACCCCAAAGGTTATGAGCTAGTGAGTCAAACACTAAACCATTATTGTCATTGACTCCACCAGAGCTAACATAGTTGTTGAGTCCACCTAAGTTTCCATTGTAATATGGATTAAGATGCCATCCATGTTGGATGTCACTATTGAAACTAGAGCCACTTTCAATACATGGGTTCATCCATGGGTCAAAATTCATTCCAATTCCATAACTACCACCAAAACATGGATAGCCATTGTTCCCACCTATGGAAGTCCAAAAGACTCATCCATCCTCATTCCATAGCCACCAAATGGACTCATATTGTAACCTTGGGTGTATCCATTAAGGAAGCTATTGCCTCTAGCAGTTACATAATTGAACCCATTGATAGGAGAGCACATGCTAGGTCTACGAGATGGTTCCTTTGGAATAGCGCGCTTGACATCAACCCTCTTACCTTTCAGTTTGTGGAATGTCTTGAATAATGCTCTATCCACAGCATCTTCTGAATCATACATGATGAACCCAAAGCCTCTATGGCGCTTTGTCTGGTGGTCATATACCAAGACAACATCAGTGATTGCCCCAAACTGTTCAAAGTACTTTGTAAAGTCTTCCTTTGTCACGTTGGAGGCTAGACCACCAACGAATATCTTCTTTGTGTTTCTGGGCCCTTGTGATCCATGAGCACTACCATGACTATTGTTGAGAGCAACATGAAAATCATCTCTTGGAATAGCCTTCTTTGCCTCCACCTAACAAAACACAACCAAACATATTTCATTATTTGCAATGGGTTAATTAATACAAACTATGAACTAACATAATCTAGAAACACGGATCTAGCTTCTTGTAATAAGCTTTAGGATCTATATAAATAACAATAACTTACTCACCATTCGACCATCAATCATATGCATCTCTGTGATGACATGCTTGGCTACAACGGTCGGCAAAACACGATGAATCGAACCCCCGACTACGCCCGAGTCTTGGTCCACGCATGATGATGGCCTCTTCCACCTCCCCATACTTCTTGAAGTACTTGAGTAAGGTCCTCATTGGTGTCCCATGAGATTCCACCAATGAACAACTTCATAGAACTTTGTCTCCATCTCTTGTTGAACCTCCGCCATGAATCACCTCGCACCAACTGCAACAAATTCTTGTAAGGTGGTGTGCTTGTATCTGATTAATCTGAGATGTGGTAGGAAAGCTAGGATCTAGACTCAAAGAGGAGCCATAACAACCTTAAAGGACACACAGTCGCCACCACTTCCTCCTTTGTTTCACTTCCTCTACCTATTGTTCTCTCCCCCTCTCTATCTCTCTCCCTTGCTCCACCCCCTCTCTCTATTGCTTGCCCTTATTTTCTCCTATTTTTGTGGTAAGACCGAGAACCTAATGACTTTTTTAAAGTTTCGGAAAAAGGTGAATTTAATATGCCTTTAGCAATGACGTACACTCTTCTTATGTGTAACGCTTTTACCAATTTCTCATAAAAGTATACACTCTTCTCGTGCTCTACCTATTGTTCTCTTCCCTGATATCTATCTCTCTGCCTCCCTCTCTCTCTCTCTCTAACTTTCCATTTTGTTTTCCGCTATTCCTCGGCTTTTTTTCATAAGAGTTCATCTAGAGCGTTACATATAGTTATACTATAGTTTTTATGTCCCATTTCCTACCTCCATTAGATCCCTCATTCTTCTCTAGTTTAATGCTTACAAAATCGTGCACATTTACTCCTAAAATATATTTCCATTTCATCCCCTTATAGAATAAATTCTATGTTAATTTTTGTAGTGCTCATTGTATCATTTTGTCACCTTTGTGAAAACATTAGATTACCGAGTGAAGAATGCACACAAATATATATTGTATTTCCAAATAATAGAAGAGTTAAATCTACCATGGCATGGGATCCATAATTTCTTGCCCTTCTTTTCCTACTGTTTTTGTGGTATGACCGGCAACTAGAAACTTTTTTTTTTCCGAGATTATGGAGAAAGGTTAATTGAATTTGTCTTCAGGAGCAATGACGTACACTTCTTATGTGAAACGCCTTTGTCAGTTTCTCGCAGAACACTCTTGTTGTGCTGGCATTGTTTCTTTCATAACAAAATGGTTTGTATTACTAATAATGCCACTTCCACGTATCGTGCTCCATCCATCTTCAGCTAAGAAGTTTGTTACATGCCCACGTAGTGTTCCACCATCTTGTGGTCATATGTTTTGCGTCATGTGTCATCATGTCACACCATTTTCTGAAAGAAGTTGGGAGATGCGTTCAACCACCGTAGTGGCTCTATCTATGTGTTTGATATGGTGCCTATCTGGGCAAACAACTTGTTATAGACGTGATCCAAACTCTGTTAAGGTGTGACATGGTTCACAACAAAATGAATGAGAGAACCCCCAAGTTTGACCACTCATCTTATTCAAAAATTTGTGCAAATATTGTCAAATTTAAGTTATTCTTGAAGAACTTTTATTAATAAAAACAAGCCACAACAAAAATGTGTCATTTTGCAGTTTTTTTTTAATAAGATTAATGGTCAAACTTGGAGTTAAAAAGTCAAATGTCTTATATATTTTTTAAATTTCAAATGTCTTATAATTTGGAATGGAATTAGTATTAGACATATATATCATGAGTAACTTGATGTCATGGTCTGTTCGTCTATATCACTGAAGGTGAAAGAATTCGGACATACATGGGCATACCCTTTCTGTGTGGCATCATTCATGTCTTCCAAAAGAGCTGCATCACTGGCCTACCTTAAGTATCATTATTCCTCTATTTGACATCCCCATGTCCCCCGTGTGGTGGCATGGGATGCCAAAAGGAAAGGGATGGAGAGTTTTTCTCGTTTTTAGCATAGCAGGCCTCCGCGGACGGGCTATTGAGCACGCATGAATTTAATTTAAAGGGAATCACACATTCACAACAATCACTAATTTTTAGCAAGAAAATAGATTAATATACCTAAGAAAACAATTCTTCTTGTAGTCATTTATTTCATCCACTATTTAGAAGTTGGGTTCGAGAAACTCATTTGCTTCAAGTGGACCCCAAGCTTATCATTCTAATTTCAGAGGACAGCGCGCTAGCTTATCATACATGTTCGTGCCGGCATAATTAATTGGAGGTACGTTTATGCACATGGCAAGTCCACAATTTGATGCAAAGCACTTGCAGTGTTGTCGACAAATGATTGGAGGTATATTTTTGAAGTGCTTTTTTGTGCGCTACTAGAGTGTCTTATTTGCGTACAGGATTTTGATTCTCCACAGAACAGATTTGAGTCGCAAAAAAAAAAAAAAAAAAAAAAAATCAGCAGCTCTCTCTTTCCTAACTCACGCGCCTCCGCCGCCACTACTACCACCGCCCTGCCACGACGAGCTAGGGTTTTTGCCAGAGCTCCAAGCCCGCCGCCACCACTAAGGCCGGAGCTCCCTAGCCGCCCTAACCTACCCGATAACCCTAGCACTGCTAGCTCCCTTAAACTGCCCATCAACTATCTTATTGCCTTTACCTGAACCTGTACCTGTACTTGTTTCTTAATTTTCTTTAATATATTGCTGTAGCGGATCCGGCCCCTCTAGATTCTTCAAAAAACTATCCTATCGCCTGGCCTACTTGCCTTCCCTTGGTATGCTATTCTAAACCCCAACGGTTGATAAGGGGGCTCTCTGGAACTCTAGAAAGCGATCCGGGAGGAGAGAAGAGAGAGAAGAGGAGGCTTACCCGGCGCAGATTAGCCATTGTCGATCCGCCATGGACGCGTGCAGAGCAGGGTGGTGAGGCGGGCACGGGACAGATGGCGAATCCAGGCATCAAGTTCAACGGGGTCAACATGTTTACACAGTAGGGTCATTCACGAGAGAGAGAGAGAGAGAGAGAGAGAGAGAGAGAGGTGCGGGCGCCATGCAGGGTGGGGCAGATGGAGTTTGGGGGAAGTGCTAGACCATACACGTTTTCTTCTAAGCATTTCCATTTTTTTAATTGAACGGTGGCATTATTTATTTGTTCACTAGACAACTGTTATTTTGGAAAGTGGTACAATTTCGATCTCTTGTACAAAACAAATTAGGGCTGTTTGTTTTTAGTCCCAGGACATGGAAAAAGTCCCTCGAGGAAGAAAAAAAAAAAAAGTCCCTCAAACCAAACACCACCTAAGTTTAACCCCCTAAGGTCCTTTTTGGTTACAGGGAATTAATAAGAATTAGAAAATAATATAATAGTGAAATAGGAAACACTTTCTTGATAATGGCTTTAATTCCCGATCCTAATAGGTCCTTAGTTGAAATATCATACAGTAGGTTACATGAAAAAACACTAAACGAGTAATATTGTTCTTGTGATGGCTGCAAATAACATCGATAGTCAATCTTTAGAAAGTTGTTAAGCTGCATAGTACTACAAACATCTCAAACGACACCATTGTTCTTTTTACTCAATTATTAAAAATGGACACAAAAGAATGTGAATTCTCTGTGATAAGGTGCATAATAAACAAAGTAGCAACATTAGTTTTGGGGAGCATACGTACGGTAAGAGAAGCTTCTTTTATTTAGCTATAACCGACTTGATACACAAATGATTCCATAATAAGAACTTGCATGTTTGTAGTGTTGTACAGAAGTATTTCTATAATAAATTGTCGAGCCGTCCTCGGGTCAAATTCTTCTATAGCTCATGGTCCCCCTTATGGAACCAGTTTCAAGATCCAAAGAGTTAGAAAATGGAAAACACTGAAGAATCAATTCCAAAGCTCGCTCTCTGGTCCCCTAAGCCTAGCTCATCATGATTCATCATATACCTAATGTGTCATCCTCTACCCGGGTTGGCACTTTTTGCCTTTTCAATTCAAAAAGTGCCCCCACCCCAATCAGGCGATCATACATAATAATATCCTTTGAGTTTGACCATTCTAAGAATGATGAAATTAACTAGCAGTCCCTTAGCATATGTTTAATGTGGATATGGTAGAGAATGTGTTTATGGATGCAATTTAATTCGTAGAAATCCATAACAAAACATATATTTTTAGCACCATTTGATAAGGCTCCTATTGGCTCTAGCTCCTGATGTCGTATGTAGAGCCGGAGTTGGTGAAGAAAAAAAAAACTGTTTCACTCACTCCTAATTAATTTATTTAGATTAGCTGAGAAAAATCCATGTAGCATAATTGTGCTTATAATAGCATGTATTACGAGGAGCGAAACTTGTGTTCTGGCGAAGTTCATTTAGAGACTGTTATAAGACTTCTCCGTAAATTCTGCTTCACAAACTCTATTATGACGTAAACACCCTTTAGGTGTTCTCATGCCTCCACGCTTTTTCATACTTAAGTTGCATCTGTTTGATGAAAAACAGTAGAGTTGAAAACATAGAGAGCGAAATAGTCCTAGACTATTATATCTTGTTTATTTCAGACTTTTTCATATACTCTCCCATCCAAGTATTCATGACCTTCTAGCTCTGTATCAAAGTGTCCACATTCATTTATTTTATTCATCTATGTATATGGACACAGCCAATGTCCTTGTACAGAGAACCTTTAATCCACCTCAATCAAAGCTAAAACGACAACCAAAATGGAGGAAGTAAAGCGACAACAAAAATGGACAGATGGAGTACAGTTTAGATGTAGTTTGCCGTATTCAGATATAATTTTCCTTCGCTAAAAAAAAGACTCAAGAAAAATATTTTTTTTTGCCCGACGTGACAGTTTGATCAGGTGTTCATTCAGAGGTCTAAACTCTAAAGAAAAGAAATCAGAGGCCTTCTCTGCTCTCTGCTTCCCTTCTCTGCTTCCTCCGGCATACTCTCTCTCACTCTCTCTCTCTCTCTCTCGTCAATCTCCCCGTGTCCGCCGTGCGCTGTCTGTCTCCGGTGGCGGCGACTGGGCGGCCCCTGCCACCGCCGCCCTACGCCAGGTTCCAGGCCTCCATCGTCCGTACCTCGCCGAATCGCCGGCGACGAGCAGCCGCCAGGTACATTCACCCTTCTCTTTTCGTTCCCGCTGTGGGAAACCGAGCGCGCAACTGTCGCAAACCCAATCTATTTGTATTCGAATCTGATCTGATCCAGTTACAGTGTAGTACACATGTATTGTGCCTGCAAACTTCCGTTTTTTTTTCTTGTGTATACCCATGGTCCGCCCTGGTTCAGAGCCGTTTCTTGATCTGAGCGGGGGTGACCTGTTTGCAGCAGTAGGGCCTCGCCGCTGGTTGGGAGGGAGGCGGAGATGAGCCGGGGGCGGTCGCCGGAGCCGCTGGATTTCTTCATCTGGACTGTGCAGGTTGCTGCGACTTCTATCGTTTTTTGTTCTTAGTTTCAGTTTTGGTGAATTGTATTGCCTGTTTTATTCTTCTCATGAATACCGGTAGTTTGGATGTCGAAATGCAGGATTTAGGACACTCGCGTGTTGTGTAACTAGTGAAATATAAAGTGTGAATCTTTTGCTTCTTTATTTAACCCATTGGTTCTTGACGACCATAAAGCTTGAGCTAATAAGGGATTGTGAATTTGGTAGTCATTCTTCACTCTATGCTACTTCGGAGTACCTTTTGCCTTAACTTTTGTTTTCCCTTCAACTACTGATTTTCTTTTGTGGGGTAAGATCATAATTTTCTGTTGTTTAAATGTTGTCTTTTTTCACATTTGTGTGGGTAGTACAGTTCGAATTTTGGAAATCATTGGTCCTACAACATCTGTTAATTAATCTGTACTTTTGTTGAATTCATTCTGTCACTTCTTTTACTAATTTTCTCAGAGGTTCATTTACACCTCTCTGCATACCATGGCTCTCCTTAAACTGTACTGCTAAAGGAAGAAAACTTGTAATTTTGCCTTGTGGATAAAATAATTGGATGCTGGCAAGGAACATCCTTTTGTGAAGCATGTACTGTTCCTTCTCCAGCTTTATTGTTTATGTAGGTTTCTGGCTTTTAGATAAGTGCAAATGAGATTTGCAATGACTTCAACTAAATGAAAGGTACTGCCACATTGATTTTTTTCTAGAACAGTAGCGTAATAACAGTATAAATAGAGTGAGGCAGGCAGGGAGCAGGTGACAAAGTACTTGCGCTGAATCTGATTTACCATTTCGTCTATTGACAACATGGCATTCTAGGAATTCCTAAGTTAATGGAACCTGTCAAAGCAAGCATTTGGCTCTTTAGCTGTCTGTGAGAAAACAATTATTTTAGAAATTGGTTTGGTATTTTGATTTCCACAAAATTGTGCTTTATTTACCTTGGAACTGAATTTCTTGTTGGACCTGACACGTGCTTGCGTGTTCAAGTTAACTTTTTTGTTCTGCCCTACTAGTTAAGCAAATTTTTTCCAGCACAATGGCCTACATGCCCCAGCAAACTAGAAAAAATATCCTCTTTTTGGTTATTACGATCTTAGGTAGGAAAAGGAGCTGATTTGTTCCTTTTGCAACTTTGCTAAAGTGTATTAGGCTGCTTGACCTAGAGATGATTTGGCAGGCAATGAAAAGTGATACCTTTCTCCACCTAGCAAGGGATATGTTTGCAGTACTGAATGAAGGTATAATCATAAATGGAAATTATAGGTTTAGCATTGAAAAAGGTAATGGTTAGAAATGATTGCATGCCTGGTTGAGGTAGAGAGGTTAGAAATTCTCAAACATTTGGTGGTGTTATGCAAGGACCTTCTTTTGTGAGTTCTAAGGTTATACTGGCCATGCGTCCCTTTTCATTGTATATGAGACTATAAATGGTGCACACAATACACAAAAAACATTTATTTTGCTAAATCTGGTTTCTATGGATCATGCTGTTTGCTAATCCTTCCATCCAAACTTACCCCCTTTTATATTTTTCATTGAAATGAGTGTTTGCATTGTATAAGGAAGCTAATATGAGTGTGAAATAATGTGTACAAAGTGCTAAATGGTCTTTCTCTGACAGTAGACCCAGTATAGATCATTGCAAACAAATTGATGTGGGCCATAACTGTGCTGCAGGATGTAGGGTTATGGTTGGAGGAAATAAGTCTTGGAAGCTATCGACAGGCTTTTGAAGAGAATGGTGTCAATGGAGAGTATCTAGAAAGCTTGTCAATGTTCACTACTGAACAGATTCTTCGATTTATAAGACGGTGTCATATGAAATGGGGAGATTTTATCACCCTCTGTAAAGAGTTGAGACGCATCAAAGGTTCAAATTTCTGCTGCTTCTACTCTTGCGTTTCAGAAGGGTTTACTTATGCATATTTCTATTATATGATGCCCATTACAGTTTGAGATTTTTTCAGTTTCCTTTTGAGTTTGCATAGCTTTTGACATGTGTGGAACAGTGAAGGAAAGTATTTTTCTTCTAGCAATACTTCTCTATTCTAGCAGCTTAATTTTCATGCTTATATTTCTAGAAGCAAAGACATCCCTGGCATGTGGTATTGAACTTGACCTCCTGTTCACAACTTAGGGGAAAAAAATCAGGCTATGATTTTGGTGACATTTTAACTAATGCTTAATTATTGTGTCGCGGACTTTATGGTTTAGTTATAGAATATCTAGTATTGTCCTCAATGATGTCAGTAGGTAATGCGGTTTCCTTGTCAAACACCTGCACATGCACAGATGATTTGATTAGGCATGACCCAATCACCTGAAATCTAAGATGACCCATGACCATGACATTTCACTGTTCAGTTATGACTTCAGCAGCACAGTTACACTAACACAGAAACAGGTCTATCTTGATTTTCTAATTCTCGAGCTCCAATCTTGAGAGTGCATCTTGAGGATAGTACATTTAGCACAGTCCAAACAGTAACCAAGAATAGCATAGCAAGTAAAAAATGGAAAATTCAGTCACCAGATCATTTACTTCGAGAAATAAAATTATGGGTGCAAGGCAAAAGGGAAATATCACAAAAGCTACTTCTATTTGAATCTGTAAAAGTATGATAAGTGTTATCAGTCAGATTCCATGCTTACTTATCTTTTGTCAAATATGTGCCTCCTAGAACCTGAAACAACTGAGCATTTATTTGGCTCTCGTGCAATCTGGTGATAATTTTTTAGTATTTTCTACTGTCTTGCATTTGCACACCATAAAGTAAAATGCGTGCTTGATTATTTGATCTAATTCGTAGCCACATTTCTCTCCAGTTGCCTGCCTGAAAGGGGAGCAGGAAGTCCGCAGGCCGTGGTGGGCGCCATCATGCCTGTCAGTTGTGTTTGTGCGGGTGGCCAAGCGGAATCGGCAATCCCGTGTTGTCTCTCTAAAGCTGGAAGTTTAATTAGCGGGTTCGCCCTCAGCCATGGAACTGGCAGTCCTGCATCGTCGATCTCTCAGACGCTGTGGAAGCTTAGCAGGCTCGCAGTCAGCCACCTCGCCTCGCCTGGGCCTGCTGCCACCATCCCTGTCCTTCCAGCACCGTACCGTTGGGGGCATACATACAAAGGCGCATCGATCTCTCTATGTACCATATAGCAAGCAATAGGTCTCAATGTTCTTGAGAGGTGTTCCCACACCTTATAGTTCATCGTGCATGAGATGCGTGTTGTGTTTGTTCATTTGTTATGTTTTCCATGTATAGGGTTGTGGATTTGAGTTCTCGAGATTGCAAGATGGTGTAGTTGACTGAAATTGCGTGTTGTGCAGATGGCTGCTCTTTAAAATGCCCTGATTATATATCTTCTCCAAAAATGTTCCTTTTTTTTCTGGCTATAAAGAGATGGCATTGCCTGCCATGGACAATAAGGGTAAGCTGTTGCTGGCCACAGGAGCTTGAAATAGGGATCATGAAGGATTGTGTGATGCTGATGCGGACCTATATTGATTGGGCAAAGGTTGTGGTTCCACAAAGTAAGGATCATGAGAGATTGTTTTTTTTTTTTTTTTTTGAAAATATTGGCAGGAGCTCTGCCTTTCTATTAAGGTAGGAAAGAGAGTTTTATGTGAGGAGTTTGAAAGGGTTTGGCCCCGGCCTAGCCGAGGTAGAAGGCAATACACCGAAAATATGAAAAAATTTTACTCGCCCCAATCGTGAGCCCTTCTCCTTTGGTCGATGTCCTCTTTGATCCTTTGGGCTACCTGCAATGGCGTCTCCAAGTCATTTGAAAATATTCTCCTATTTCTCTCTTTCCATATGTTCCAGACGGTGTAGATGACCATTCCGTTGAAGCGCTTTCACGTCATCCTTGGGTATCCTTGATTCTACCTCCTCCCACCACGAAATGAAGTGTGTTGCTGATACCGTCTAGTTTCTTAAAAAGTTGATGCCACTAAATTGCCACAGTTGGTATGGCTTATCTGATGAATAAACTATGTAAAGGAAAGCACAATACCAGACGCGTGAGCATTATTTATTTTGTGACATTTGATTAGTTGTTGATTGATGGGTATGACGATCTGGAAAATATTATTCTTATAGTTAGTGCTCCTAGATCTTATCAGATTTGTGATCCTGTAAGATATCCTGTGTACTAGAAAGGTTTGGGCATGCTCATGTTCAACTTCCTGGTGATAAATTCCAGGGGAGAAGTTCATTTTCGAGGAGATGAACTGCGAAAATCATGAAATTTTTAAGTTGGTCATTGCTACAAATTATTGTATCTAGGCACATATATATTTTCGAATGTTGATAGTCCAAGCCTAATATTTTATGACTTTATAAAACTTATTATTACAGTATTCAGTAGTAGTGTTTCCGATGAGAACGAGGTAAGGTGGCCCTTGTGAGTTGTGACACTGCAGGTGGGTCCAGTTGTGGCTGCCAGTTAACCCTTCCTCTATCTCCAGCAGTCAACTGGCGACCGCCCGTTACTCCTTCCTTCCCTCCTTCCCTTGCTGTCTGTGCTGGAAACAAACCATTTCGTTCCCCATTTCTCAAATCACCTCACCTCACCTCACCTGGAGGAGAGCGGCGGCGGGCCTCTTCGTCAAGGGCGGCGGCGGCGGCGGTTTCTCGTCTGCGGGCTGCGGCTCGTCTTCGATGCTGTGAGTGCTTCCTTCCTCGCCCTGCTGCTGCTGCTGTTGTTGCTGTTGCTGCTTGTCTCGTCAGATGTGGGTAGGGGATCCGGCGGACGGGATCTGGGGATTCGATTCGACGGCGCTGTTCTGGATTGGGTGGGTAGGTTAGGTGGGAATGGGAAACGAGGGAGAGAGGGGAGTTCTCGTTCGGATTTCGGGTTGCTTTTCGCCCAGGATTTTTTTTTTCCGCGTCAGTGATGTATCTCTACCGGCGGCTCCCTCGTCTCGCCGTCCCCGCCGGCGGCGGCAGGCTTCTGATCTCTTGGCTTGGGTGGGCGGTTGCGGTCGCTCCTCGTGTTGATTCGTTGCGTGACTACCACCTACAATCGATGAGGTCAGGCACTCAGGGGCTGGGGCAAATCGCAGCTAATCCATTTGCTTTGCCGGGGTGTTTTGCTGCCCAAGCTGACAGTAATAACAGCGCAAAAGCGTCCCAGTTGATTGGGGACCCAGCTGGTTGTGCGTTCGGGGCCACTACAATAACAAAACCAAAAATCAGGGGGCGGCTAACCATGCTAATGATGTGCCACGCGCTTTTATTTTGCTGTCAATCTGATAATTGATTGCTCTATTGATTGAGATTGACTACCAGCTTCTGTTGTTCTCTGCAGGTTTAATTTTCTGTTGATTGATTGATGATTGCTTTTGTTTCCTGTTATTCCTCTCTGCAGGTTTAGTTTGACAAGGCTTTGATCCAAGATGGGGACCTCGTCGGGTGCGGACTTCCACCACCACCACCGGCAGCAGCAGCAGCAGCAGCAGCCCACACCACAGGGGTTGCCGCCGCCCCGCCTAACGGCCGGCGCCCGGCGCTGCAGACTTCTCTCTCCCTGGGTGGCGCCGCCTCGATGGAGCAGGTCGGTTCGCCTCCGGACACGCAGGAGCCGCTGTCCAACTCTGATGGCGGGCATGACTCCGCCACTGAAAGCGCCAGCTCGCGGGAGACGTGGCTGGGGAGCCCGGCAAGAGTAGTGGCGGTGGCGGTGGCGGCGGTCCTCCCATGGCAGCAGCACCGATAACGGCGCTGAGGATAGGTGATAGCAAGGAGAAGGAGGTGGTTGGTAATGGTGTCGCGGAGATGCAGGCATTCGGAGTAGGATCCTGAGTGCGGTCGGATGACGCTCAGGGAGGTCGCTCGGGAACGGGTGGACCTTGTTGCTGAGAAGATGAAGGGTATGAGCGATGAGCTGCTGGAGGAGACCAAGACCGAGCTGCGGTCGATTCTGGAAGGCACTGGCGGGCCGCACCAGATTCAGGAGTTCATGTACCTGCAGAAGCTTGTTCAGGACAGGGTTGATCTCAACCTGCCCATCCTTTTGATTGCTCACCATGTGCAGCTGGAGATCCTGGTTGCCATCAAGACTGGGATACAGGCGTTCCTGCACCCGAGCGTCGACATACCCCAGAGCCGCCTCGCCGAGATTTTCATGTACAAGAGGTGCCGCAACATCGCCTGCCAGAGTGTTGTACCCGCTGAGGGGTGTAAGTGCAACATATGCAGCAACAGGAGTGGATTTTGTAATCTCTGCATGTGCGTGATCTGCAGTAAGTTTGACTTTGAGGTCAATACATGCCGCTGGGTTGGGTGTGATATCTGCTCACACTGGACTCACACGGACTGTGCAATTCGTGATGGACAGATTGGGACTGGGCAGACAATTAAGAATGGCATTGGCCATGCGGAGATGCTTTTCCGGTGCCAGGCCTGCCAGAGGACATCTGAGCTGTTTGGATGGGTTAGGGATGTCTTTCAACAATGTGCATCTGGTTGGGACAGGGATGCCTTGCTGCGGGAGCTCGATTATGTTTGCAAGATATTCCGTCTAAGTGAGGATTCCAAAGGGAGGCAATTGTTTAGAAAATGTGCTGAGCTAGTTGAAAGATTGAGGAGCAGTTCTGCTGAATCAATGAGTCCTAGAATTCTGCTACAAGCACTGCAAGGTACGTGTGGTTTGTTAACCTAACTTGTATGTCAAATGGAATGACTCACACATAGCTTACTTGTGGTTCTGCAATTTATCTAATATCTACTCATATTTGGGTCTATTCCTAACCATGCTCTGAGCTGAATCGAATTACTTGTGCTTGTTTCCTGCTGCAACTATGGTTGTGATTTTGTACTTTAATTGCTTATAGGTACTAATGGAATGATGCAAATTGTTACTTGTCAATTACACACCATGCTGTCTGGACTTCTTGTTATTTGTTCCAAGTTAGTTTGCATGATAAAGTTCTGTTGGTAGTTCATTTCTTCAGTTTGGATTTAATTCCAGTAAGTAGTTCTTTTGTTCAGGCTGGACTTAGCTGCATTTTGTGCATAGGCATTCATGATGGATTGAAACTATTACCTTTGGTGTATGAAATTTTATTATTATTTTTGTGTACAATGCTGGAAGATATGACTGCTTCCCATAGTGTACATAAATCTTTGGCTGCCCTGTTTCATGTTTAGCTCTTCACCTTCAGACTCTCTCTCTCTCCTCATATTGCACATACACCCTTGTTGGTTCTTTAGGTAATCTGTATAATTGTCGTCCAAGCTGTGCTCTTCAATTGGCTGCTTTCCAGCTAGTTTGTAGCTCAGTGCACTGCAGGGCGTCTTCAGACAATAGTTAAATTTCTGACAATTGGTACTTGAAAGTTAAATTTCTGAATGCCAGACAATAGTTCTTTATCCACAACCTTGTTTGGATTTACTCAATACTGTATCTATTTCACTACATGCACTCTGCAGGCATATCTGAAGGTATCAAATGTCTTAAAAGCATGTTGTTTCATGTTCAGGATGTATGGCTGCCTGGCTTGTTACTACTATCAAGCTCATATATTCTCTGTAGCTGGTTTTACTTGACAGTTACTTTGAAACAATAGTAACATTTGAAGTCAGTTGTTTGGTGCTCTACATTTTAAGCAATTCTGGCTGGATACCTTGACATTGTAGTTGAATAGATTTGTCTAGCTACTTAGTTATTCTCCGGTGAAGTCAGCAACAATCATACGGTAAATGTTGTGCATTCATAATTATCACCTTGCGGTTTAAGGCTTCTATGATAATTTATTTGGTACCTGCTCATTGTACATGTCCATAATTGTTCTCCAGACTGTAATGTCCAGCCTCTGTATTTTTTGTTTTTTGGGGGTAGAGACCTCCCTGCTACACTTTTTCAGTACACTAGTTTGACTAGCTGGCCTGTGCTTACTCTATACACAGTAGTTTTTGCCAATCTAAACTGACTTAAAATTTGCTTTGGGCTGTGCAGTGCTCATTTTATGTTGGATTGGGTTTGTAGTTTTGTTGCATTTGCATGTTTTAGGCTATTTGGATGGAGAACATTTTTTTTTTCCTGATGATGGGAACTGTGATATTTTTTCCATTTGAATGTGGTTTTTACTGAACTAAGTTCAGCATCTCATGTTTCTGTGACTACCTTTTTTTTTCCTGAATGCTGAATGGAACATGTTTAACACTTTATTGTATTACCCAGAGCTACCTCCAATGATAAACATGTCCATTATAATTCTCCAGACTGTAATCTCGTGCCCGTGTGTTTTTGGGGGTAGAGACAACAACCCTCTGCTACTCCTTTTCAGTGCGCTAGTTTGACTAGCTTGAATAGCTGGCTTGTGTTTGCACTATACAAACTAGTTTTTGCCAATTGAAATTGACCTAAAATATGCCATGGGGTGTGCTTATTTATGTTGGATTGGGTTTGTAGTTTTGCTGCACCTGCATGTTTAGGCTATTTGGATGGAAATTAAATTGTTTCTGATGGCAAAGACAGTAACTGTGATATTTTAATATGTAAATGTCGTTTTTACTGTACTATGTTCAGCATCTACTGTTTTTGTGATTGCCTTGTCTCTTTCCCTTAATGGTTAATGGAACATGTTTAACACCCTCCAGTATTTCCCAGAGCTGGATATTGATACCTCCAAGAGCTTTGAGAACGAAGAGCCAGGGCGCCTGATCACTCCCAGGAAGCCTGCAACCGAATCGCAGAGGTGGTCCAAGAAGCCGTGAGGAAGATGGAGATGGTAGCAGAAGAGAAACTGCGGATGTACAAACGCGCCCGCCTCGCCGTGGAGGGCGTGCGACCGCGAAGCTGGAGGAGAAGGCACGCGAAGCCCAGGAGCTGAAGGTGGAGCGTCTCGCGGAAGCTGCAGCAGGCGGAGGAGCTGGAGGCGTGATCCGCCTGAAGCGGGAGGCGGAGATGTTCCAGCTCAAGGCGAAGCGAGGCGCAGGAGGAGGCGGAGCGGCTGCGAGCGCGGGCGCTGGGCAAGAAGAAGTCGGAGGAGGAGGCCGGACAGGACTACGCGAGCTTGTACCTCAAGCGGGCGCCTCGAGGAGGCCGAGGCCGAGAAGCAGTACATCTTCGAGAAGATCAAGCTGCAGGAGAACCACCACCACCCGCCTGCCGCCGCATGCCGCGAGCAGTAGTGGCGCTGGTGGTGGCGTTGGAATGGGGGTGGAGGCGGGAGCTCTGGTGGTGACCAATCGCAGGTGATGATGCTGTCCAAGATCCAGGACCTGCTGAAGAACGTCCGCAGTATGCCGTCGCCCAAGCCAGATGGGCCGCGGTCCAAGTAGCTAGCAGTGATGTTGGCTGGGCAGGGCAGGGCGGGCATCGCAGCTCCGTCCGGTCTGACTAGTGTTTGTTTAACGAGAAGTTTGGTAAAGTTGACATCCCATTGCTGAGGGCTGGCTGGCAACTGCCGGTCGATCGGTTCTCGTGGTTAGTTCTTAGAGGTACCTGTTTGTGGACTAGTACAGTAGTACAGTAACTTTTTTTTTTTATGTGATGTGATGTGTTTGTTTAAAGTAAAAATATATTGACTGTAGAATCGGTTATCGTGTTTGTTTGTTTAAAGTAAAATTATCTGTGGGTTGGTTTAGATTGTGTGAAGTGAATGGATGTGATGTGGAAGCACCGGCACGTTGAACAACCTTTGCTGAATCAGGCAGAGGTCATGGTCAGCCTGCTGGGCCCGGGCGTGATGCTGAGCTGGCCGCCGTGTGCCGTGGCATCGTGGACGCACGGCACGCGATCCAACGAAACCAGCCTGCCGTACGGGCCAGCCGACGACGAGAGTGCTAGCACAGCGCACGGCACGCGCCTGGACGTGACGAGGTCACCGGCCCCCTGCACGGTTGGGGTTGGCGCCGTGACACCCACCCCACCCCACCCTACCGTGGCGGACGGACGGGATCAAGTCGCCGGGCGGGGTGGTGAACAAGTCCACGGCACGTCGTCGTGTCCGTCCGTGTGCAGCCCGGAGACGGGGTGTGGGTTGTCTGGGACTGGGACCCACCCAGACGACTGGGACCCACCCAGACACAGGAGGCCAAGTCAATCAAACCACCACCCTCTCGCGCACGGATCTCGAGGTGGAACCGACGGACCTCCCTCCGTCCGGGCCCACGGAAACAGCCGACCTTCCCTCCCAAGACGGACACGGTCCACGGTTCCACGCGGTCGCACCGCCACGCAAAGGCAGGCCTATAAAACACCCTGTGCCTTGCCTGAATCCGGGCACACACACATCGCTGACCCTGACCCGACCCGCCACTCGTGCTCTGCTTCCCCCACCGGCAGCGCCACCACCGCGACAGCCTCGGCCCGGCGACCTCGACCTCGCCCGATCACCGGCGGGAACATGGTAAGTGACTCCGTCTGAACCACTCTCCTTCGCGGCTTCGAGGATTCGCGCGTTGCTTGTCGTCCTGTGGGTCGGAATTGGATGGGGAGATCCAGGAAGATCGTGCCCAGATCTCTCTCTCTCAGAGTGCGGCGGGTGGGGTAGATGGATAAGATTGGTAGGGGATCGATCTCGCCTTTCTCGACTTGCGCTATTGGTGGAGGTGGTACGGTCGATCCCCTGGGCTCACCGCTCACCTCACCTCGCCGAGCCGGCCGACCCTGCTGGGATCTGATCTTCGTCCTGGGTTGTTTGATGCGTCGTGGGCCGCCGCTTGCACCGCACGCCACCCTGCTTCTGGTGCTGGCGCTTCCTGACGATCTAGATCAATCATCTCTGCGGCCTCGCGCCCGCCGAAGGTGTCGGTCCGTCCGTCCGTCCGTTTGGTTCCTACCACCTGATATCTGGGTTCCTGGGAATCGAATCTGTTCTATCTACAGCCTTTTGCCTTCTCTCTCACGGTCCAGTCCAGTGCCCACGTGCGCACAAGGCGAGTCTGAACCTGTCTGTGCTGTGCCGAGACCTGCACATCCAGATTCAGATTAAGATTCAGGGCGATTGGTTGCTTCCTCCATTTCTTCCCCTTTTTGTTACGGCTTCAGTTGGGAAAGGTGGAGTCTTTTTGCCGCGGATTTCACCCTGGTCGATGGAAATATTTCCTGCTATGCTGTAGCCTGTAGCCATTAATTAATGGGTGAAACGCACGGTGTTGCGATTCAGAGGGCACATTGTTGGCATTCTGTGGACAGAGACGTACTGCTACCAGTTCTTCTGCCAATCTTGGCATACATGGGGACCAACGTTACACCTTTGCAAAATTCAGTGATTTGAGATCTCCAATGATTTCCAGCCATACTGCCCTCATCTAATTTAGGATGTGTGAGCTTCTTCTAGTTTATAGATATGGAAATGTTTCATATTATTACCCACTTTTTTGCCTAGTGCTGTAGTTTGGGAATAGAAATGGTCAAATAAGAGAGCATTATTAATTATTCCTTTGGTAGAGGTGGACTATAGTACACCACAGTAATTATATTGTTGACCCATTTCTTTTACTGAACTGGAAATGACGTATGGTTCATAAAACTCGACCTTTTTCTGTTCCTTTCATCTAATAGTTAGTTGAAAATGGTCTGAGAGGCCATCTATTTTGTGTTTTGCATTATGCATTCCGCTAGTGCTAGGAAAGTCCTCACTTCTTCATTCATCACCATCTACCAACTCCATGAAACCTGAAAAAACTACTGATGCATTTGCTAATCGCTTGACTAAGTAATCATATATGCTGATTTGTGGCTGTTGTTTGGGCAGACTACTTCAAGGCGCCTTGCTGACAGGAAGACTGCAAAGTTCCAGAAGAACATCACCAGGAGGGGTTCTGTGCCTGAAACCACTGTCAAGAAGGGAAATGACTACCCTGTTGGCCCTGTGGTGCTCGGGTTCTTCATCTTTGTCGTCATTGGATCATGTATGCCTTTGCCTTCCAAACCTCTTAAATTCTCTTCGTATTCTTTTTTGTTTTATGTTGGTGATGTAATGCACACTTGCGCACCTAGGTTCATCCAGAATTTTACCTTCTAACCTTCATGTCCATAGATTTACAAGTTGGCGGTTTTGCATTATTGTTGTAGCTCCCTTGTTATCACTTACCGCTGATCCCTAAGTAATATTTGCTTCACATGCTTGATTAAGCAAATCCATTTATGTCCTGTTTTGAACTCCATTAAAGTACAATGTTTACAAGTCACCAGTTGTATCCTAGCACAAAAATAAAGGACAGCAACTCTAATAGTCTATAGCTCCTGGGTAATGCCAAAGCGTAACAAGTATCAAATCAGGACTACATGCACAATTTAGTTCAACTGTTGCATGGCTGTGCCACTTCTGTGATTACTCATCTAATCCCTGTAGTTTGTTTACTGTTAGAGATGAATTAACACGCTTTGCCTCTTCTCCCTTTGCAGCGCTGTTTCAGATAATCAGGACGGCAACAAGCGGCGGGATGGCTTAAGAGCCGTCCCACATCTAATTCCCAGTCTAGAGATCTGTTTGTTATACATGCATCCAACTAGAATTGGGTAGCAGCTAAAATGTTCAAAATGTGTCACAGGGCCCTGTAATGTATTCCATTCATCTGGTGATCCTTGAGTCTGTTACTGAACCGTAAAGCAGGATCATGTACCTTATAATATCCTTATATAAAGTGATAATTGGATAGATAGTACTACCGTGTCTCCTTTAATCTCCTTGGTGTTGGAATTTATTTTTGGGTATGTGATGCTAATATTATGCCTCTGCCAATTTTGTTTTACCTGTGTTGGCTTATGACAACTAAAGTTGCATTCTTGTGTCATTTAGCTACGCTCTTCTGAACTGATGGGTCATGTGCTCGATTATCAAACTTCATTCTGTGTTTGATGATATCATGATATATATGTTATTCAGAAAAACTGATATAGTAGACTGTCAGTTAGAACAGGGAACTACAGTTGCTCTCAACTGACTAGAGGATGTCAGTGCTTGGCATCCTGCACGTCTGAATCTTACCCTGAATATGCTAGCTTCGTGAGACAGCATATATTGTGTTAGTGTGGAGGGTGCCTACTCTATTAAGTATTTATCCATTTGATGTTCTGTGTTCTTTTGAGCGAAATTTGACGTTCTGTGCTATGAAGTTTGAAGTACTATATGCTAGAGATAGTGTGGAAAGACTCACGGTTTTTTTCCCTCGTCGAGAAAAAAAAAATTCAAAGAAATCCGTTAATCCCGTTTCTCACCTGGGCCTGGTATTTTTCCTTACCATTCAAAATTTTTGGCCCATTTAAGGCCCACTAGATATCTGGACCAAATTCCTTCCTCCGTATACTCAGTCTTCTAATCCTAAATTTCTATGTGTGTACTTTCAATCTTACATGATTTGGACACAATCTACACGTTATCCTCTGCAAATTGAGGGTTTTTTCTTCAAAATTTGTGCAAAAAGAAATCAATAAACTGACCGATTTTCCGCTACTGAGAAAAAAAAAACCTTGAGACTGGCTTAAGATGCCAATAAAATTTTAGCCTGGGATCGGGGCCAAGAAAAAAAAAATTGTAGGAAACGGCATCAGTGACCACAAAAGCTTGTTGTCAGGCCAAACCCCATTGGGCTCACACAGTGGTTAAAAAAATTACCCATCTTCGTTTTCCTTTTTCTTAAACCATTTTTTTCTAATTTTTTTCATTCAACTTTGAAAATACCATTTAAAATTAATTAAACAATGCTAATTTCATGGGAATCGAATCATGATTTTTATGTGGTTACAACTCACATTCCATTTATTTGAACGCAATAAGAAAATTAATAATTACCTAATGGATCCGAAAAATCCTAAAATTTTAAAATGGCACTATATTTGATCTATTTTAGATATAGAAAAAGTTTCAAGGTCAATCCACGAATCGACCATCGATGTATATCCAATACATAGGGGATCACTATGAGTAACTCAAACTTTTTAGGAGATGTTCGAGCTTTTAAGCAATGTTTTCATGATTGAAAACCCTAATCTTTTCCGAAACGAGATGATTGAAAACCCTAATCTCACTACTACATAAATGATTTTGCATGATGTTTCCAAATGATTTTCCGTGGCGGACATTTGGAAAACCGCCACGATTAATGTGACGATTAACCGTGGCCTGATGTCGATTAACCGTGGTGGTTTTTATAAAAAAAAACCGCCACGGCAAATAAAGCCCAAACACCGGGCCCAATAAGTCCATATCAGCCCACTATAGGCTTGGACATATAAAAGCAAAACAACCCTAAACCCTAACTACCCCTCGGTCTCACTCGTTCCCAGTCACCGGCCCGGCGCCTCCATCTCCCGAACTCTCTCCCCGATCCCCTTCCACCGGCGCCCCCTCCCTCCCCCTCCCCCTTCCCTCCCGTCCATGTCTACCACGCGACGCGGGACTCCGGCGTGAGGGGATCGGGCGGCTCGAGATCCGGCCGAACCTTTCGAGTCGCGTAAGCGCGCCGGGGCGCCCTCCTCCGTCGTGGGCCAAGCGGTCTTCCTCCTCCGGCGCCGCGCCCTCCTCCATCGCGGGGCGGGCGGTCGTCCTCCTCCGTTGCGCCGCGCCGTCCTCGTCGCGTCACGCCCTCCTCGTCGCGGGATCGGGCGGGGAACAACACCTCAAGCGGGGGTCGAGGCGGCGGCGGCGGCGGATCCGGCTCCGGCCCGGCGGATCGGCGGTGGCGGCGGATCCGACCCGGCGGCGGATCTAGCGCGAGGCGGTGGGATCCGAGCGGCGACACGAAACACTAGCCCGGTCTGGGCCCGTTGGGCTGGATCCCGGATTTTTTGTCTTATTTATTTTTTTACGTGATTTTCGATGGCGGTTATTTTGTAACACCCGGGTGTTACTTACCGGTCTTCATGGTTTGGACAAAATAAGATTCTTTTATGCTTGATTACGTTGTCGGTCGAAGAGACGCGAAAAGAATCAAAATCTGAAGCTACCCCCTCCGTCGGAAACCCTAAACCCTAACTTTTCTCTATCCCCTTTTCCATATTTCAAAATCTAAACAAAATTTGACAAAACTTCCAAAAACTATTTTGTAGATCTTTTCTTGATGAACAAAAGATGTGTACAAGTTTTCAAGTTTTTTAAGTAATTTTAAAAAGTAATTTTGAATTCAAATTTATCCCTTTTCGACCCCATTTCAAAAAGTCATATTTAGAGGCGAGAATTTGAAAAAGTTCCAATTGTGAAAATTGTAGATCTTGAAATTTTAGGCAAAGTTGCTTTTTGGAGTTTTTCAAGTTCAGTTCAAATTTTGGAAGTAATTTTACAAAATTCCGAAAGTTAGGGTTTGGGAGCTACGATTGCAGCGTATGGGCGTCCATGCCGGCGGTCGTCGATGTCGCCGTGGCTGCGCCTCGGCACGCCGGTCGTCCTCGCCGTCAACGGCCACGGGGCGGGCTCATGAAGTACTCCGAAGCCACGACATCGACCTTGTCTATAAAGCAAAGCCGCGCCGGCGGCGTCTTCTTTTTCTTCTTTTACATCATCGCCGCCGGGCTTAGCGTGTCGGCGAAATTCATCGCCCTGTGTTCCACCTCCACCCATCCGTCTTGCGGCATGATTCGCCACCTCTTTGCGCCGTTTGGACCGCTTGCCGCTGTTGCCACCGGAGTTGCCCCGCGCGCCGCCTTCTTCTCGCGACCGACCTTAGCGCGCCGCGATCCACCTCGCGCCGTCGTCCATTGCTCCGGTGAGATTAGTGGAGAACCATCTTGTCATCTAGCCGCCTCGGCGTTGTGGTCATGAGCGGCTCGCTCGTTTTTCGCGGTGAAGCCACGACACGCCCGGAACGCGAGTCTTGCCGCCGGAGAGCACCACCGCCGCCCGCTGCCATCGTCGTCGATCCACCTTTGCTCGTCCCTCGACCCATCCATCTTTGCCGATCGAGCCAGCGGTGAGCTCACGGTTCTATCTCTTTTTTTTGGTTGATCCGTTTTCGCGTCGTAGTCGCGAACGCCGCTTACCGCCGACGAGCCGGCGTTGCGCTCCGCCGCGTGCGGCGTGATCTAGCTAGGGGGCGGTTAAGTTCGATTGAATGAAAGGAAATGATCGCCTAGGTGTGCTTTAGGCGTTGGCGTGCTCATCGTCGGCCGGGAAGCGCTCGTGGCGTCTCCGCCGTCCGTCGTGCCGCCCGTCCGCCATGGTCGCCCGGCAAAGTGCCGCGGTGCGTTAGGGTTTAGGTTTGGGGTGCCTTGGGATGCGCGGGGCTGTGGGGAGCGCGTAGAGGTTCAGTCTCGTCGCGGCCGGTCGTCGCCGGCGGAAAAGACGGCCGGAGAAGCGCCGTGGTGGTCGGCGGGGTGACCCACCGGGCCGGCCCGCCCCGGCGTGGCCGCGGGACTGGGCCGGCTTGCTGGGCAGGCTGGGCCGAGCCGGGCCAGTTCGGCCCAATGACCGATTTCGATTTTATTTTGTTTTGCGATTTTCTTTAGAAATGAATGGTGCTGAATTTTGCAAAATTCGTAGAAATTCTATTAGTGCTTTGCAAAAATCCAAAATTTTTGTAGAGTCTTCTTATGAGTATGTCTACCCATCAAAATTTTGAAACTTAGATTTTGAGTAGTTCTTGCATGTTTTAAAATTACAATTTTAATTGAAAAATGCATCTTCCATGATTTTTAGAAAATAAAATATATTTCCAAAATTCATAAAAATTTATTTGGTACTGTTTTTATGATGTGACCTTCTTGTATAAAAAGTTTGGAGTCGTTTTGAAATGTTTAAATTATTTTCTATTTTATGCTTTATTTTATTTAATAGAAAGGTGAGTAATTAGAGTATAATGACCTAGGTTTGATGTGTGATTTGGGATTGTTCTGTGAAACTTGGACCATACCATAATCAAATGGTCCTTGAGGACTCCTTAGGCAATGGTGATGATATCTTCTAGAGTAGTTCAACAAGTTGGTTTTGTTGGGTTGCAACTTTATCGTGAAGTCACAATTATATTCTCATGCTTATCATTTCATGCATCATCAATGCATCATGTTTACTATTTCATCATATTAAGCAAAGCATCATTCATTACGTGTAGTAAACGAGAGAGTGATATGGTTCCGCGATGATGATCGAGGCTTTGGAGAAGGTGCATCCAACCGAAGTGTTGGTGTTAAGTGTGACGTGGGTGGTCCAACTTGAATCTAACTTTTCCTCGCAAAACGAGGCAAGCCCCGGATACATTTAAACATTTCCTTGTATTTTTCAAAGCTTTTACACTTATGTTTATGATATGTTGCATTAAGTTCTAGGAGTTGAGTGATAACCTAATTCTTTGCATTATCATCCTTGATTATTGCAATACTATCCTTGTTAACCCGTTATATTTCGAAAATGCTTAGTGATGCTTAGCCCCGCTTAATTAGTTAAGCTGTTTTCTTCAAAATGCTTTACATGAGAAAATGGTACCTTTTCGGAAAAGAAAGAGAAGTAGAAATGAATTTGAGATCGGACGGGACGTAGGTTGAAAGCCGGGGGGATACCTAGTCGTGCTTGTCCCGTGTTGGTCGTTTAAGGACCATCCGTGGATTAGCCCTTGGATCAAGAATTTGTTATACCGGCCACATATACGAGTAAGCCCGAGATCTCGGAGGTGAGCCAAATCGGGAACGCATAAACCGCGCGGGAGTGGAGAGATGGCGGGGAGTACATGTTACCCTCGTGGGTTAAAGTCCCGGATTGGAGGTGTACGGTACTCGGTGGCGTGGGGACGGTCCCGTTTTGGGCGGTCCGAGTGAGGGTTGACATATGCAAGTTTAAGTTCTACATATGTCGTGGGTGAGGTATCCCCACCGGGTTTTAAGCGGTTCGAATCGACGTTTGCTCCACGAGAAAAGGAGACTTGCTCGCACCCTTCTTCGTAGTAATTGATGGAATATGGTTTTGAAGAAAAGAAAGTTGGTTTATGAAAGAAATGTTTGCTCTAGAGTAGGATAACCTAGAGTATATGAGCTACTAATATGAATTAAAAATATTGAAAGTAAGGATTCACTTTTAGTAAGCTTTTACGCAAATGAGTTCTTGATTCTTGCTAAGCCTTACCTTGATTCCCCTAAACCTGCATTCCCGAGTCTTCTCCTCTTTTCTTTGTCGGGTAAGTCTTGTTAAGTACTCCGCACTCGGGGTTTGTTAACCCTTGTTGCAGGTGTTGACTCGTCTTTGTTAACCAAGGTTATGTCGGTGGGCACGACATGATCCGGTTGTCTTCTAGTCTACTCGGCTTCATAAATTAATTAAGTTAAGTTTACTCAAATATAACTTATTCACATTTTGTAAAATTAATGTTATTATTCTTCCGCACTCGATCTATATTTTTGTAACAAATGTTGTAATGTTATAGCTACTCCTTCGTTGATCCCGGTATGAGTTATCAACGGGGGCTTCTTAAGTTATCGGGTGTATACGCACACGGCCGAGGTCTTTGGGACAATGACAGTGCAGGTGGGCCCGTAATTAGAAAGGTTCATTACATATTTCCCCCTCTCGAGAAAACCGCCACGGTTAATCATTAACCGTGACCTTCCATTGGTGGCGGTTTTAAAAACCGTCATGCAAAATAAAAAAAACCCGTCATGCAAAATCAAATAGGTAGTAGTGTCTTTTCATGTGTACGGACTTAAACTTGGTTGAGTAACATGAATATCAATTTTGTACTCATTTTTTTTTCAAATATTTGAATAAGCTGCGGTTCAAATTTCACCCGATTCAAAAAATTTGTGTGAAATTCAATTAATCGATTATATATAGCAAATAAATTTAAACATACACCAAATTTTTACATATAGTAGGAAAGGTGGTATGTATTGAGCAGAAAAAAAAGTTTGATGGTAATTGGGCAAAAAAAAAACAAAATTCTATGCCGAAGTGTATTTCTTTGCCTAGTATTTTCCGTGGGCACTTTCGGCAAAGACTCGACGGAGACGGTTAAATTTGACGGCGCCGGCTCCTTTGCCGAGTGTTTTTCGGTTAACACTCGGCAAAGAGGTTCTCTTTGCCGAGTGTTGCCGAAAGTGTGGAATCTTGATACTAGGCAAAGACAAGATATGCTTGAGTGTCATTTTTGGCCGAAAGTGTTTAGAGTTTGGGCACTCGGCTTAGGAGTTCTTTTGCCGTGTGCCCGATATGCTACCCTCGGCAAAGTATGTAACACTCGAAAAGGAGTCGATTCTGGTAGTGGTTGAGGCATTTTCATGATGCATTTCAAGTTCGAAGGAAGAGGGACCCTAGGTTAGATGGAGTATAACATCTATAATCACTGTCGTCACTTCCATCATCATCATCATCATTTAAGTAGGCAAAACAAGGCTAGCTAGCCATCATGCAGTAACCATCAAGAACCATTTTTCAAACAGGGACTAGATTTAGAAAAATATTTATACAGATGGATGCTATTTTCAGGAGCTCCTAAAATGCTCTGTAAACCCTAAACCCTAAACCAATTTCTAGACGTGGCTAGATTTCCAGTACCATCTGTAAATCGATTTAAGTGACGGTTAGAAATAGATCGCCTCCCACATATAATGTTTATATCTCTTTTGAAATACAGTTGTGTGCTAACATTGAAAGCTCATGCAGGGGTACAGGTCAATGGGCTAGTGACACAATATTACAAGGGCAAAAAGCAACAAATTTAAAATGGTCATGACAGATGAAGAGGATTGGTTGATGGAAGAAGACTTCCACGGTTGGATTCGCACCAAATGGTCACTGCAGAACAAAAACAAGAGTGTACTAGAAGACTTATAATTCCCATCCGTGTGGAATATATATTATTCACATGTCAAATCAAATATAATATTGTCGCTTACAATGTTATATATCCACATCTTGCTGGCAACTACGAGTTATACAGCGCTGCATTTATTTGCATCCGACACCCAGCTCTGTGGACGACGAGCAAAGAAAGCGAAGTCATGGCGGACGAGACTGCAGGTCGGACGACCCCGCGTGGAGTTCTGCTGGTGACCATCCCTATGCCCAACCTGGAACCTTCCCATGGAGTCCATCTTTTTCCTTTTCTCTTTTTCTTTTATTTTTCCACTGTTTGCCCCGGCCTCCAATGTCTTCGAGCAGCCTTCGAGCAAGCAGATCCAGTCCACCTCGAGTAACTTCATATGGTGCTGCCCCGACGATATCGTCTCCGCCAGGGTTTCAACACCAAGCCTCATCCTGTACCGCCCGGCGGCGAGATTTCTACACATACTTCCGTCGCCGCGCTGTGCATTTCATCTACGGCTCAGTCGTCCCTTCTTCAACCAACGCATGACGCGGTCCTTCCATCCGGTTGTCCTTGCCTCCGGCGACACATCAGCTTACCGCTGACGAGTTCGTCTTCATCTCCGCCACTTACTCAGTTGTAATTCGGTCAGTGGACCTAGTTGTCTTACAACCTTCATTTGAAGGTCGGTTTTGTAAAATGGCTGCTTAATCTATAAAGCTGTTAGTTGTCAAAAAAAAAATCCAGTTAAAGTCATATTATCCTAAATTTCTATAGAAAAAAAGTTATGGGCTCCAGATGTATATACTACAAAGTTATATTTAATAGTATTTAATGATGAATGAGTCATAATACATTCAACTATATTTATTTATATATAATATGATACGTGCTAATATTTTTAATATAGATTTAGTCACAATTTAAATCATCGATTACATCCTTTTCCTTTTTGTTGGGATTTAATATCGTCCTGACCTTCCTCAGTAGTAGAAGGTGTTGTGAATATTAAGTCAAAAGTAATGTGAACAATGACTCAAATTGGTGGCCAATTAAATGAAGAGGAGGAAGAGTTCAAATTGAAGAATAGCATGAGCTGTAATCTAGACGGCGGTTACTGTAGCAGGGCGGTTCCTGTAGCAACCGACCTCACTGGCTATATATATGTATCCTTAAGTTCATTTGTAAGATGATCAGAGAATGAATGAGAATCACAGCAGCCTCTCTTCCTCCCTAACACTGTCTCTCTGTGTTTGTTCTTGTGCGATTGTTTGTTGGAGAGAACTCGATTTCTAACACGTTATCAGCACGAGTTCTACCGAGCTAAAGGTAAAAAAGTAAGAAATCGAAGTTCTTCACCAGTGGCTGCTCGAGCACCACTCCTCCGACGGAGCTAGGATGGCTGTGCCTCCGCCCGTCCGGAAGCAACACCATGGCGGCTCTGCCGCCGTTGCTCTCCACCACCAGGGCAAGGCAAGGAAGGCTTTACTTCCGCTGCGCCCGGCGAAGCAATGAATGGCTATGCCGCTTGGAAGAACACATCTGCTGTCCCGAAGGCGAGCAGATCAACCATCCCCACCCTGAAGGTGGGCAAATCGGAGCTCTGCCGCTTGGAGACGAGCAGATCGGCCAACCTCGCCCCAAAGGCGAACAGATCGAGTCCCTGGTTGCTCAGTAGTGACCCTGCAGGTCGCGAGCAAGCCACCCCGGCGGAGGGCGGCTTCGGCCGGCCAGAAGCCACGGCAAACCGCCCCGAAGCTCGCAGCCAGAATGGCCCCTGCAGGGCGTTCGCGACGCGAGGTCGACCAGGCCCCTTCGCCGCGGCATGGCTCGGCCACCGACCTCTGCGTGCACGGCCCCGCAGGTCGCGGGCGTGCGGCCCCCAGCCCGCCGCGCACGCCGCCGCGCGGGAGCGCTGTCCCGGCGCGCAGCTCGTGGCCCCGCTGGCCCCAAAGGCCGACCACGGACAAGCGCGTGGCTCCCGAAGCAGCCACCCCACAGGGCGAGCACGACCCTGGTGCGTGGCTCTGCCCAGCGCACGCGCGGCGCGGGGGCATGGCCCCGATGCAGCTTCCGCAGCGCGCTAGTCCCGGCCGGAAGCCGCGGATGGACAGCCCCAAGCGCGCGGCCGTGAGCTCGCGGCTCCGACGGCTCGCCGAGCGCGCAGCGAGGCACCCAGGACGGAGGAGCTGGTGGCCGTGCACGGCCCTCCGTCGGTAGCCGCACGGCCCTCATCCCGGTGCAGCGCGAGGCCTCGCGCAAGCGCAGGCGCGGCCCGCGGCTCCCTCTCGTTGCGCGAGCGTGCAGGCACGCACGGGCGCGTGGGCCCATCCTCCGGCCGCTAGCACGGCCGCCGGCCCTGAAGGCCGTGGAGGCACGGCGACGCCGCGCACAGGCGCGTCCGCCCGATGCGTCCTCTTCCTCTCTGTTTCCCGTGTGCTTATCCTGAAGATGAGAAAGAGAGAGAGAATGGAGAGAGAGAAGGGGAGAGGATGGGGTGGGCCTAGCCACCACATGCCAGCTGCATAGTCGTATACGCGTGGTGCCTCTCAGTAGTACTTGTTTATCCCGGCATGGCACTTGCGTGTTGCAGCCACCGAGAGACCAGGCATTTGCTCCTGACCTGCTGCTACTAGCACAGCATGCTGGCTCTCGAAGGGATGAGAACGGGTTGGTGGCATGGTCTGAAGCCACTGCTACCTCGATTGGCAGTATACGGCTGCAATCAAGTTCACTAATCTTTCTTTTCCTCTATTTTTTCAAATTACTTACTGCAATTTAAATTTGGTATTTAAATTTCTGCAAATTTATTTACCGCAATTTACTTTCAGTATTTAAATCCCGCAGATTTATTTACTGCGATTTACTTTTCGGTATTTAATTCCCGCATATTATTCAAATGCGGTTTACTTTCTCGCATTACTTTCGAAAAAATTATTTATTTGTAAATTATATTCAGCGAGAAAGGTCGCAATGTAATCTGAAGATTACAAACGACAAGGCATATATTTGCGGGGAAACAATTTTGCTTGGGCTGATGTACACTAAACCATGTTGCCAAAGTGATCCGAAGTCATTTGCATCGAAAAGAGGCCCAAGCCTTGTATGGTTATGAACTATTTGATAAGTGCACTAATGATTATAAATTCCACAAAAAGGTGATTATGGCGGAAGCCATACACATTGGAATATTCACTTTATTTTATGAGTTTTACATTATCTGCAATTTACTTCTTGCAATTTATGTCTTGCATTTACTTAAATCCTGTTGATTTATTTATGCAAGTTTATATTCGATATAAATTGTGTGGTAATCCGTAAGATTACATATATATCTAGGAAACAACGTAATCTTGAAGATTATGTATGGTTGCATAATCCTGAAGATTATATACACATAATCCTGAAGATTATGCATGACCAACTCATAATTTTGCGCGTTGTATTTACCCGGTAAATACTATTTTTGCGTGACATGCTAGAAATTGGAAAGGAAGTTTGCCGAGCCGGCCTATACAACGGCTACCACACTTGGGCTACCAATATCGTGGTCAAACCCGACGATACATATATAGACCCACGGTAGTGGCAAACTCAAACGGTCGCAGTGAAACATCCGATGAGCAGGATCCCTGCAACGGATGTGGTGGTACAATTACATTGGTTTACCAATTATTGTACCTTGTGACACCTAGCAAAGCTCTTCCAATGTTCTTTCAGAGGAAGAACAAGGAAAATGAGCATGAGTCCCACTCTATCACTGAGCCTTAGCTCAAGGCACAATAACAAGATTATTGATGCCGATAGTGGATGATCTTATTGATAACATGGGGACCCGAAGTATTCCCCTACTTAGTACCATGAAATGTTGCATGCATGTCATACCATCAATATTATGGTCATGAATAATGCTCCTGAAGAGCGATGATGTTTTATAAGGCCTCCAAACCTTATAACGTTTCCTAGAATGAAAAATTATTTTGCAGGAAAATTATTCGGTGGGCACCTCGTGGCTAAGAAAGAAAATATGTCCCGCTGACAAGTAGCACCACTAATATAGTTATGGGGAGACTAGATATTTCCATGAAAATCGAAACAATACGGTTATTGCCTAAGCAATATTCTAGTAGACACCAGAAGTGTCACCCTAGTTCTCCCTGTGGGTACTTAGATCTTTGTATCCAAGTTCAATTCGAACTTCTCATACAAGTTCACGTTGGATTTGGCATCCAAGTTCAATTCGAACTCCTCATACAAATTAAAAGTTAGATTTGACATCCAAGTTCAACTTGTACTTCTCGCATACAACTTCAAGTTGGACTTGTTTCGACTTGTATCCATGGGGATGGTTTCCGCTTAGGGCACCAAGTTGAGCAAGATACTGAATATCTGCTCATGGATGTCAAAATCGAGTGGTGGAAAAACTCCTTTCGTTGCCACTAGGTTTGCACCACATGTGCATTAAGCCAACCAAATAATATGCTACTATAAAATCCATCGTTAAGATCCTACATCATTCCAAGTTGGCATGATGGATTGGATCTCCCGAGTTGAGTATGTTGATAACGGATCATCAACAATTCGGCGGCCTATTATATTGAGAGCTTCCTAAAAATCCTCGAAGATTTAAATTGCACTAACTATGCAATAGGGAAAGCTCATAACTAGACCATCCCTCCCTAAGCTTAGGGATAAGTCACTTGTGTTCCTACCAAGGATACAAGGTGACATTTGTGGGCATGTTTAGCCCCCGTTGGGCTGATTAGATTTTGATGGTGCTTGTTGATGCCCCTACCCCATGGAGCTAGGTGGACCTGTTGTCCACTGAAAACCGATGTTTCCTCCAAGCTTCATTTCCCTGATAACTGGTAAGGTCAGGTTGAAAGTTAATTATGGGCATCAAGGTAGAGCATTTTAATACCACATGCCCGCATACAAAAGGGTCTAGCTAAATCCTTGATCAAGAAGATCAAGTAGATTATATGGCTGTTATTGCAGAAACATAGCCTGTCAACCAGAAGTTGAGGCTACATAGTATTGCAAGTTGTAATACTAACCAACTCAGGACAACTGCATAAGAAAACAATACCCCCCCTACACCTAGTGCGTCGGAAAGGACTAAGTATTTCCCATCTGCGTACATTGAGTTATGCGGTACATGTGCCAGTACCAGCACCTCAGCGTATATCAATGAAACCCCACCAGAAGTTGGGAGGATGTCCATAATCAAATATTGAGAGCCTATGATCGGGATCTTCATAAGGCTCAATACGCTGAATGCATTTCCCAGCATTAGGGGGAGATAGGCATCCAGAGGAATGCCGGGAAATTGCATGGAGTGCAAGATGCGTTCCCCAAACTCACGCACTAGTGTATCTGAACCAGAAGTTCAGAGGACTAAGCATTTGCAAGGTCTTGCAAATGAGCTGCCAGTTGCCTTCGCTGATTATAAAAGTGACAATGTCGCGTTCACTCATGGTAAACACGCCGAGAGCATAGGTAACCCCGAAGGTTACCGGCTCTATTGTTTCCTCCGATCCTAGGTTGAGGGGGGAGACCTCCCCGGTGCTCGGGACAAGGTTCCGCGGAGACGTCCGCGTAGACAAGTCCCCGTGCCACTTGCATCACTTAAGGATTCAGATGAAGAAGCTTAACACGAAGTTAAGAATGCCCCCGAAGAGGCAACTCAACCTAAAGTTGAGGTCCCTGAAGGACGCCATCCTGAAGATGGAAATCCCAATGCGCCGCGGCGATATTATCGCATTGGAAGATTGGAACGCCCTAGCTCAATCGTTATGGGAAATCATGATGAGCTAGAGAATGATCACGGGGGTGATCGCCACTAAAATGTGGAATCGGGAGATTTGCATGATTGAAAGACCACCATTGTCGACATACATTTTGCCCTAAGAATTGCTAGCCCAATTGACCCGGGTTCATAATAAAAGTCCATGGCAAAGTGCCGTAAGCACTTAGATTGGGACAAAAGGGTAGTAGCAATCAAGGCGCGTAGAAGTGCTCGCTTTATGAAAAAGGTTATCGGGCTTGGAGACCCAACCTCTAAAGGTCATCCCCGAAGGATGCGAATTGGTCTCCTCCGTAAAAGGAACAACCGCACAAAGCGAGACTAGTGGCATATAGGTTTCCGCAGAGACCCGCCATCAATTGAGATGAAATATACTCCTCGTTATGAGTGGCAAAGATGTTCCGATACTTATATTTATGGCAGCTAATAACTTGAATTTAAAATGCAGTGATGGATATTACGACATATTATTTGTATGGGTCATTTGGATTCGAATCTATACAAGAAGTCCCCCGAAGGACTCAAGATCCCTAGACCGAATCAAAATAGCAACATTTTTAGTGTTCGCTGCAGCGATCGTTGTATGGGTTGAAATAATCCGAAAGGATGTAGTTCAACCATTTAAAATAACTTCCTCCTGAAGAGGGCTACACGGGCAATGTTGATTGTCCCTATATGAGATCCCCGAAGGATTTCCGTATCATCTTGAATTATGTCATTGGCACCTCAAAGGATATCTAGGAAGCAATGACTTAACGGATTCGAGATAGAGGGCCTTGGTGAGACCAAGTCCCACTTGAGCCAGCAGCTCGAGCATCTCCCTGAAGGAGGGATTATGCACCAGTCTCTAAAATCTCCCATGTTGGGTTGATCCCCTGAAGTGGATAAAGTTCCATTTAGACCAAAGGTAATAATGAGGGAACGTTGGAACCTGAAGTTCCCTAAGTTGAGCCCAAGCATTAATGTACCTAGCAAAACCTCTTAGCAAGGTACAATACTACTCAACCAAAGGATATTGGGTTAGCGCTCAAACTATCCGCATGTACCTATAAGGTACTCAAAACCTTGGTCTCTGGTTCCCGAAGAACCAAGTCCCAATCATGGGGAGATATGAGCATAATAGTTGTGTGTTCGACTTGTATGATGTCAGGTCTTAGACTGGGTGCTTATACTTCTCTTTAGTGGTCGAGCCATTTCTTGGTGGTCTATGAGGTAGACCACGGTTGAATTAACCAACCAACCACCCAAAGAGAAGAGCCACACGAGAATATGTTTGGCTACGGTGAATGATCAACCACATCCAGAGGTCATGTGGTATGAAAGCCATCAACGCCCCTACCATTATCTATGAAGATAATGCGGCTTGTGTTGCACAGATGGATATGGGCTATATAAAGAGCAATCTCACAAAGCATATTGCTCCTAAGTTCTTCTATCCCCATGTGCTCCGGAGAGCGGGGAAGTGGATATTCTGCAAACTAGGTCATGTGACAATCTGGCAGATTTGTTCACAAAATCTCCTGCCTCTAGTTTCCACAGATGTGTTCGTGGAATTGGCATGAGATGACTTAGAGTGGTGCAGGGTTCAGGGGGAGAGTTTCCCCGAAGAATATAGCACATAAATCTTGACCCTGAAGGTCATTGGTTGATCCTGAAGATCGACTAAATACATCAACTGTTGTACTCTTTTTCCCTTGATGAGTTTTGTCCCACTGGGTTTTCTCATGCAAGGTTTTTAATGAGGCAAACAGGTGCAACTTAAGTCGGTGCATGTGATGTACTATTTTCTTCTGCCCTTTTTCCCACTGGGTTTTGGGAGAAGTTTTTAACGAGGCATGCACATGACACTTAATTGGCCAAGGGGGAGTGTTGTGAATATTAAGTCAAAAGTAATGTGAACAATGACTCAAATTGGTGGCCAATTAAATGAAGAGGAGGAAGAGTTCAAATTGAAGAATAGCATGAGCTGTAATCTAGACGGCGGTTACTGTAGCAGGGCGGTTCCTGTAGCAACCGACCTCACTGGCTATATATATGTATCCTTAAGTTCATTTGTAAGATGATCAGAGAATGAATGAGAATCACAGCAGCCTCTCTTCCTCCCTAACACTGTCTCTCTGTGTTTGTTCTTGTGCGATTGTTTGTTGGAGAGAACTCGATTTCTAACAGAAGGGAGTTGGTTGAGGCATTTTCTTGATGCATTTCAGGATCGGAGGGAGAGGGACCCTAGGTTAGGTGGAGTAACATAATCACTGTCGTCACTTCCATCATCATCACTTAAGTAGGCGAAACAAAGGCTAGCCATCATGCATCAAGAACTATTTCTAATAACATTTTCTCGAAGAGAGCCTAGCTAAATTTAGAAAAAGATTTATATGCATATGGATGTTATTTTCAGGAGCTCTTAAAAATGCCCTGTATTTTTTAGAGGTGCTTATGAACACCAATTTCTAGATGTAGCAAGATTTCTAGTACCATCTGTAAATTGATTTTTAGTGACGGTTAGAAATAGATCGCCTCCCACATTTAATGTTTATACCTATTTTGAAATACAGTTGCATTCTAACATTATTGACAGCTTATGCAGAGGTACAGGTCAATGGTTAGTGAGTAGAGACACAAAACCACAAGGGCAAAGCAACAAATTTAAAATAGTCATGATAGATGAAGATTGAAGAGGATTGGATGACCGAAGAAGACTTTCACAGTTAAATTCCCACAGCTTGCTTAGCTCACACATACATTGGAATACATTTTTTTTTTTTTTTCAGCGTGCCATTGGCACGTATTGCATTGGAATACATATGTATACACATCTTGCTGGCAACTACGAGTTATATACAAGTTGCATTTATATAGACAAATACATCTCATCACACCCCCATACTGTGAACGAGCAAAGAAAGCAAAGTCATGGCGGACGAGACAGCTGTACCGCTGCTCGTCCCCTCATCAGCTACCCTCACCGTCGACGTGCCAAGCCGGAACAGGTTCGCCTTCGTCTGCGCCACGCTCGCCTCCATGACCACCATCCTCATGGGTTATAGTACGTGAGAACAATCCCAGTATAGTCATCAGCTACCTGCTTTTCAAGAATCAAGACGATGGCATTCACTATCGTCGCACATCCTGCTTGCTGCCCTGCAGATCTCGCGCTGATGAGCGGCGCGCAGCTGTTCATCCGGGAGGACCTGGGCCTCTCCGACGTGCAGATCGAGGTGCTGACGGGGTCCATGAACCTGTTCATGCTCGTGTCCATCCTCGGCGCCGGATGGGCGGCCGACCTCCTGGGCCGCCGTGGCACGCTCGTGCTCGCCAATGCCTTCCTCATGGCCGGAGCGCTCGCCATGTCGGCCGGCGGCAGCTACGCCGCGCTCGTCGCCGCGCGCTTCGTCACCAGCGTCGGCGTTGGCTTCGCCCGCGTCGTCGCCCCCGTGTACAACGCCGAGATCTCGCCGGCGTCGACGCGTGGCGTCCTGTCGTCCTTTGCTAGACGTACGTACACATATTCCTGGATATCGTTCTGGTTCCTCATTTCAGATGTTTGTCTGATCATCTGATGTCCGTACCTGTCCTCGATCGAACGTGCAGATGTTCATCAATGTCGGCATCTTGCTCAGCTACGTGTCAAACTACGCGTTCGCCGGTCTGCCAGTGCACATCGGCTGGCGCGTCATGTTCGCCGTTGGCACGGTCCCACCGGTGTTCCTTGCCGCTGGTGTGCTCGCCATGCCGGAGTCGCCGCGGTGGCTGATGATGCGCGGGCGCTACGACGAGGCACGCAGCGTGCTCGTGCGCACCTCGGACACAGCAGAGGAGGCCGAGCTCCGCTTCCAGGAGATCAAGCAAGCCGTCGAGGCGCCGGAGGCAGCCGGCGGCAGCGGCGGCGGTGGCGTGTGGAAGGAGATGCTGTTGCGGCCGACGAAGAGCGTGCGCCGGATCCTCGTCTGCGTCGCCGGCGTCCTGTTCTTCCAGCAAGCCACCGGCATCGACGCCATCGTGCTGTATAGCCCGCTGGTGTTCGAGAAGGCCGGCATGTCGTCGAACAGCGCCATCCTCGGCGCCACCATCGCCGTCGGGGTGGTCAAGACATTCTTCATCCTGGTGGCGACGCTCTTCTCCGACCGCGTCGGCCGGCGCCCTCTCCTCCTCGCCAGCGCCGCCGGCATCGCGGTGACGCTGAGCTGTTTGGCCGTGACGCTGTGCCTCGGCAGCACGTCGACGGTAAGCACGGCGGCGTGCGTCGCGTCGGTGCTGGTCTTCGTGGCCGCGTTCTCGGTGGGGTTTGGCCCGCTGGCGCCGGCGTACAGCTCGGAGATCATCCCGCTGCGGCTGCGCGCGCAGGGCACCAGCCTTGGCACGGCGGTGAACAGGGTAACGTGTGCGTTGGTGACCATGACGTTCATCTCGCTCGCTGACTGGATCACCATGCCTGGGTGCTTCTTCCTGTATGCTGGTGTGGCGGCGGCTGCGTTCGTGTTCGTGTACTTGATGCTGCCTGAGACTAGTGGACGGAGCTTGGAGGACATGGACGTGCTCTTCGCCGCCAAGTGAACAATATGTTTTAGTACCTGAATTAGACAGTGAACTGATGACTTGTATTTGTGTGATTGTTGTTCATCCAAGAATTTCACACCGGATCCCTTATGATTTGCTCATGGATCCCTTATGATTTGCTCATAGGGCCCATGACAATTCACATCCAGCGACCTCTCTTTCAATGTGAGAATTGAAGAGAAAGAGACACACAGTGGATGGGTACAGAAAATAGGTTGGGCAGTTGAATTTCCTTCAAGCCAACAATAAACTGATAACAGTTTAATAGTAAATTTTTCTAATAAAAATCTAAAAAAAGATTTGCCTGCTTGGGTGCCTTGGTGCAATTCAATATTAGAATCCGAGAGACCATCAGAGCAAAAAAGAGAGGGGTAGTGAGGGTTCAAAATTTTAGCTGATATTCTCCAGGTCAAAATTTTGGTAGTTTTATTTTTTTTTCAAATGAGATTTTAGTTCAACTTTCAAATTATAGTCAAATTTGCATAATTTTGAATTTTTTTTTTTTTCGAAAATCAGTCCACCAGTTCTACTGCCCCTGGCATCCTCCCAAGTTGTAATGATAGGTTGGACACTACTAGTGAACTAGTGACTACCCATTGGGAAGACAACAAGTTCACTTTTAGGAATGATATAAGTCGCCTACTAGCTTGAAGCCAACATTTTTTAATAGTGTTATCTTTTAGCAATGCCTCGTGATGTAATTAGTCCCACATGCCACTCTCCTATACCTTAGAATGTTTGCATACGTCTTGCTCTTGATCAAGAGCTAGCTCTTCTCTCTCTTCTATTGAACTAAAAAGCTGAGAGCTAGCTTAGAATGTGTGCATACGTCTTGCTCTTGATCAAGAGCTAGCTCTTCTCTCTCTTCTATTGAACTAAAAGCTGAGAGCTAGCTTATGAGCTAGCCATTGCGACTGCCCTTAGACTATTCGCACTATGTTTCTCTATTTACTTCCCCTATACATCCCTTGGTCATTAAGATTCTCTCCTTTATAACACTTTCTTCTCGCACTCCATTCTTCCTTTATATATCTACTCTATACTAATTACCATTAATGGGGTCCACTTCTAATTTTATGTACATATATATATATATATATATATCCATGTGAGATCTAATTTTAAAGAATTTATTGAAACAAATTCAATGGTGTAATCGAAATTGGATTTGGTCGTTTGGTTTGTGAGCTATAGCATTTTTAGTTACTTTACCTAGTGGGGCCCGTTGTTGATTCTCCGACCCCTCTCTCCTCTCAGTCTCGGAGCGCGTGGTGGGGCATCCAAGAAGGCACGGTATCCCGGCAAATTCACAGGAACGCACATGCCACGTTTGCTTCATGGACCCAGTGAGTCTAAGATGTGTTAGAATGGGCCCACACTAACAATCATTGTTCACGGGGTGTGTTTAGAGGCTAAACTTCTCCTCAAAATTTACTGCATTTCCATCACATCCTCATCACATCAAAACATTAAATGCACCAAAAAGACACATGCGTATGAAATGTAGGTAAAAAAAACTAATTGCACAGTTTAGATGTACATTCATGAGACGATTCTTTTGAGCCTAGTTATCCATGGTATAATAATATTTCCACAAACAAACGAAAACATCTTTATACAATCTTTTTCAGTTCACTACAGTGCTAGAATTCCAGAGTTATAGGCCAAAATTTTGGCCTCTAAACACACCCACATCTATAAGCCGTTGGACATAGCTGTTATGTTAGTGTCTAATTTAGGCTCCAAATGTTAGGCTATAGATATGTCTAGTTCTTCGTATATATAGAGGACGAATCAATGAATCCATTATCTATAATAAACTAGACTGTAGTCGTTCCATTATCTATAATGAACTAGACTGTAGTTAACTATATATGGTCACTTAAGATTGGAATGCTAGTGCTTGTAGATGCTATTATGTAGACCCACAACATGTTCGTCTAGAAGTGGCTCTAGCACCGTTAGCGAGTCTTCAGTTGGTACTGCAGGCTGCAACTCGCCTGCATGATGCAGGAATTACTAGTAATTGGCGGTCAACCGTAAGGAGAGGGATGTCTAAGGCTAGGCTTGCGACTAGAGAGAAGTTGTAACAATGTACACCCAGGTCATAAACATCATGTAGGGTCAGTTATAACAAGTGCCGGAAGGGGGAGCGGGCTCCAAAATTTAATGCAACAACCATAGCCTGCTAATAAATCAACAACTTCAACCCATCTTGCATGGCTAATCCTAGACAACCACCTTAGTACAGTCACCACATGAAGCCATGTCCTTAATCAATTGCATCTAACAGTTTTGTCCTTAAATGTGGAAATGTTAAGGACATATTAACAATGGAGCATAATACACTACTACAGGTTTGAACTTCTGTGGCGGGCTTTCTAGATTTTCCGTGGCGGGCATTGTGTCCGCCACGGAGTTAGGGTCACGGTTAATCGATCGATTAACCTTGGCGGACTCCATGCCCGCCATGGAAAATATATTAACCGTGGCGGGCGTTTAACAAAAACCGCCACGGTTAATAGATTAACCATGGCGGGCATCGTTACGCCCCGCAACCATGGCGGTTTTTATAATATGCCCGCCACGGTTAAGAAATTCAGAATTAATAAAAAAAAAATCAAAAATATTATAAAATTGTAAATTGTGATTTAAGCCACATATTAAATAATAAAATAAGAGAATATTCACATAAATCTTGAACATATGCATCACAATTTAACATTTAACTAACATGGACATTCAATTATATAAAGCACTTAGAGTTTAAAAGTGACGACTGTACACATCACAATTTACAAAACTCGATCCAACGATCGATTGCTCAAACACGTTTAGCTAGCTAGGTTACAAGTCCGGGCCATCTCACGTATAGTCCTTTATGTCTAGCGCATTTCTCCAAATCCCGTAGTTCCCATAAGTCCTCGTTTCTAGCAAGGTTGCTTTGTTAGGGTCGAAGAAATGGCCGGTAGGTAGCACAACGTCCTCAATGACGCCCTACGATGGCGCCAACCGGTTTCTTGAACGTAAGGTCGCCCAAGCCTTTCATCCAAAAATAATCCGTGGTTTTCTTCGTCGGTTGGCGCCACGTGAGTACGGTACACGCCACCGCGGGATATGAAGGTACGTGCATAGAAACCACACGGGTTGGTTCCTATAGGTCGCTTACCGCACCGCATGCACGATATATGTACCGAGAAAATGTTTAGAATATTATGAGACCATTCAATATGGGCGAGCAAACGAGAAATAATGCTACATATATATACCTCGAAATCTCGCCGATCTTCATTTGGTTCCCATGTTTTTGTTTGCGTATGGGCTGCCTCGATCGTATGACTCGGGTCTCGCCAAGTAATCCTTGTAAGCCCCGTGCGAAATCCCTCGTCATGACTTACGAAGTTTATGGTATGAAATAGTATACAAGTGTCGTGACTTACGCTTGCAAGGCCTCTTCAAAATGTTTATAGAGGCCTTTTGGCGTATCATACAACGAGTCGAGCCTAAGGGCACATCCATCCCGAGGGAAGATTAGCCAAGTAATCCAAAGGGCCCGCTGTGTGTCTGTTGTTTGTATACCGGCAAGGCTACACCATTTTATTTGATTAGAGATAGATTCCGTGTTCAAAAAAAAAAAAAGTATTATTGCTTTTGACTTACTTGATATGTTGGGCCGCAACGACCATACCGGCCGGCCCTTTGATCTTCTTCATGCACTTGCGGATGTAGTCCGTCATCTCTCTAACTCTTGCATCGCACAAACTTTTTATAGTGTTTATATTGTTCGGCCTTGCCCTCGCTTCTTGAGCTCTTGGTTCCTCTGGGTCTCCATCCGTAAATGAGAAAAATATGCCACGCCTATAAACGGCCGGACATAGAAACACAACCGCTCATGCATCGTTCGGGCTATCAATGCTTGCATCCCGCAAGCATATGTGGTCACGCCATTATAGGATTGAAGAGCTAGAATTAGTGGTGTATGAGCGCGTAATGATCGGTAAACAAACTCACGCAAAGATAGAGGGTGACAACGGATTGGTCGAGGTCCTGGCGCCGTAGCAACCGCCACATTTCGTCGAAGCCTAGTGGCAGTGAAATGTCCTCCTCCAAGTTAAAGAGCTCTTTAGGAACCCCGAAATGAAACTCCGTCACACCCCGATCAACCGCATGCCGATATATTAGGTGGAACCCCGCGAGTGTCCCACTCCTCTTCCTCGATTAGCCGGCCCTTGGGCACCACGAACTTGCCAAGCTCAAACCGCCCAGGCGTCCGGGCTGACCCATTGTCCCCGCCCGATGGGGTACATAATTCCTATACGAGAAGGAGATGTATATTAGCATCATCTAGGTATGTACGCATACGTAATATGTCCGCTAACTTTGGTTGAGATTATCACGCATATACGTACCTAGTACTTGCCGGGTCTTCACGGCCCCCGTTCTCGCTTAGCCAATCGGAGGTCCTTTTCTCTCTCCGCTAGCTCCGCCTGCCGCAATCATCTAAGTATTTGGAGGTCGGGGCAAGAACTTCCTCATCTTCTTTTGATAGCTTCTTCTTCTTCGGCGCTTGGGGGAGATTCGACCTCATCGTCCTTCCGACCGCTTTCGAGGCGGTGTTGAGAATCCTATGCATGTGTACAAGTTAGCCATGTAATTTTTGCTATACCGGCACATGTGTTGACATTAGGCACCAATTAATGCATAGTACTGTCACATTTTCTGAAACTTCCTCAACCATTGGACGCTTGAATGGCGTGGGAGGACGGCGAGCCACCTTGTTAGGAGAAGGTGTCCTCTTGCTCGAGCCGTGAGTTGGTGTCTTGCCACCGTCTTCTTCTTCTTCCGGTTCTTTCGGAGGTGGGTTCGAACGAGGACTTCCACCACCTCGGCCACCATCTTCTCCCTTCCGTTGGGTTCGGACGAGGACTTCCGGCACCTCGCCACCATCGCTCGTCGTTATCATCATCGTCATCGCCACCGCCACCCGGGGAGAAGGAGGAGGAACTGCGGCCGCTACCGCCGGAGGTGGTGTCGCCGGTTTCAACAGGCAATGTCTTCCTTGTTCCATAGGTACTCCCCCTCCACCCGACGGTCCTTGAGTACTTGTTTCTTCTATTTCACCGGATATCAATCTCCTCATCACCAAGGCCCGGTTCTACCGATTGCGGTAAGAACGAAGACGCGTAATCGGGTGGGACCGGCTCGTTGTTGTACAACATATCATGCCGTGGTGGACACACCACGGCAAGGCCACCTCCTTCTTCTTTCCCTTCCCGCCTGCCAACGGGTATATAGAGAATGCCCGCCGCGGGTTCGACGAGATCGTCGATCGGGTTCTTGCTAGCTCCAAAGAGAGGTACTCACACCTTGGATGTTGGAAATACCTTTCTTCGTTAATACCTCTTCTATTTTCTTCTCGACTATGTCCTTTATGGCTTCCTCATAGCCTTGCATCCTAAGGTTATCCTTGTACCTCGCCCTCGTGTGGTAGTTGCCCGCATCGGATGCCCAGGAATCCACGGTCTTCCAAATTATACCTCGAGCCACGGCCCCGAACTCGGCCACGGTGCTCGGGTCTTCCGATTGCCTCGGTCGGCTCGTCGTGCTCCCTCCTAGGTTGGAACTCCCTGCGCTCCTTGGCCTCTTTGACACGCATCACCTTCTTCTCCACCTCGTCAACCTTTGGGTCATTGTACTTGGGCGTGTTGTCCGTCTTACGCTTCTTGGGGGCGACGGGCATAGAAGAAGTCACGTGCCCTCTCGGGAAGGGCTAGCAACGGATTCTCTATCCCTTTCTCGTCCTCCCTTTCTTTCCGCCGCCATTCACCCTTATGATCGGCATATCCTACCATGCCGAGGTTGTGCCTGAGTTCGTTCTTCTTTGCGAGTTCTTTACCCATTTTCGACCTGGCCGCATACTCTTCGTTGGTCGTAAGGTTGACGAACTCATCCCAGACCGGTTGCTTTAAGAAGTTGTAGGCTTGAAGTGGTGACTTGCCCTTCTGCACATAGTTTGTGTACAGATGGTTCCGTAGGGTGCGAAGCGCTTTGCTTGCAACGGACCACACATAATTCTTGCATTTCTTTTTCTCAAAGCCTGCCTCTGGCCCTGGATAATGGAAGAGGACTTTCACGCCTTTCCACACCTTCTTCTTCAGCCCGTCCGGAACATTCCTCCAGTCTAGGTAAGTGATGGGCACAGTTTCCTTGGCTACAACGGAGATCTGGTTGCTATAGGTGGCCCTGATATTTTCCGGCTCCACGGGATCTCCATTCGGCCCTATCCTCAATATATTACGCACCACCTCAGCTTTCTGGTGCCTCCCATGCTGGCTTCTTTTCAAGCCTGACTTCTTGGAGGTGGTGGTCGCCGAAGTCTCTTGGGGGTGGGACCGTTTCCTTCCCCTCCGACCTCTCTCTTCACCAAACTCTAGACGGAGAGGTTCCAATGGTAATCGTCCGACAACAACTAAAATTAGTTGTGTACTTACATGAGGCACACGACGTTGTGTTTGTCGTATTCTTACCTTTTTGGTTCCAGGCTGTGCACTCTGAGAACCCTGTGTGTTGGGCTCCTCTGGTTGCCAGTCCGGATCAATTTCCTCCTCCCTAGGACGTTTCTTCTCTGGCCTCGGTGGTGGTGTCAACTCTTCGCTCACGTATCCACTGTCAGAGGAAGAATCGGACGTGGAGGCCACATCCTCCTCGCTCTGGGCACCCATTGCACGATCTTTATCGGTTGGTTCGGATGCCATTGGATTCTACGGGAACACACAGAGCAATTTATTATAGTAATTTATAGTGAAAGAGTAAAAGTACAAAGTAGTATGATTACGTATATAGTTTTCCATTTTACATAGAGTAGTTACAAAAAAACAAAAAATTACAAAAATAGATAAAATAGGTACATATTTTCCTTTTTACATAGTACATACAAAAAATACAAAAAATAAACAAAAAAATGTGTAACAATAGTAGTATGTAGTATCACGAGTCATCTCGAGAACATTTTATTATTGAATTCCTCTCATGATTACATAGTTTTCCATTTTACATATATAGAGTAGTTTCAAAAAATACAAAATGTAAACTAAAAATACAAAAAAAATGTCTACAAATACAAATAAAAAATATGCAAAAATACAAAAATTAACAAAAAATGTGTAAGAATACAAAAAAATGTGTAAAAATACAAATTTGGCTCGAATACCCAATTATCCTTATCACATCGCGTCTAAACTGGTTGCTTGTATATGTTATACAAGCCGTCCTCGTTTAGCCGCTCACAAGTATGGGGACATTTCATCATCGCCGCTACCTCAAAGATAAAAATATTCACATCATCGCATATGCCACCGCCTCGGCACTAAGTATACAAATAGTTCATTGCAAATGCCTCAAGTAGATAGTAAGGTTGTAGTAAATGCCATGGAAAACCCAAAAAACCGCCACAGATTGAAGTTCAACTAAGTAGTAGTGAATATATATGTGACAAGGCTTATTTGGAATTGACTAATTAAGTCCTCCGTCGCTCACTTGTTACCACGAAGGGCATGCAAAATTTTCTCTCGGCTAAGTCCTCAAAAATTCTCAAATTCTCGATAAATGAGGACTTAGGAAATGGGACAACAAGGTCAAGCATACCAAAATTTTGAAAATACAAATTCATCCCTTTTCATCACATATAAGTATGGCAATGGAAATGGCATCATAAGCGAAGGGCATATATGCTCGGCTAAACAAACCCCGTGGGCAACAATTTCATAAGTATATAGCATCACAGGCGGCCTGAGGACAAAATTGATTCAAAATTTTATAAGTAAATAGCATCATAGGCAGCTAGGACCAAATTGAATCAAAATTGCACAAGTATATAGCATCACAAAGAAGGCGGCTAGCTCCAAATTCATCCCAAATTGACAGGCTCCTCCAAATTCATCACAAATTCATCCCAAATTGACAGGCACCTCCAAATTCATCCCAAATTCAACCCAAATTGACAGGCACCTCCAAATTCATCCCAAATTCAACCAAAATTCATAGAATTTCTCACCGTAGGGCGGAAACGGAGGACGGGGAGGAGGGTAATATTGTAGCTCAAGGGCTGGAAGGTCGACTTTTCCGCTATTCCCCGAGGGTTTGGCGTGAAGTTCGGGCCGATGCCCATGTCGGCAAGATCCCGGCGTGACTTGACACCGCCCTTCGTCTTATTCTTGATATCTAGGAACATCCCGACCAAGCTCTCGAAGAGATTCTTCTGTAGATGCATGTTATCGACAGCATGGGGTGTATGGAGCATATTCCAGTATGGTAGGTACTTGAAGAAAATCGACTGCTTCTTGAATGGGACTTTGGGCAGTGCCGGCCGAGTGGGTTCTCGCTTACGGTTCTTGTTACATTTACTACGCCTCGCTTTGCTTCTTCTTCTTACTTCTTTGCTGTTTTTGTTCCGCTTCCGCTTCTTCTTTTCCTTTGGCCCACCGGCTTTCTTCTTCTTTCGAACTCGTGGTTTATGTTCTTCACCATTTCAAACACCTTTGGCCCGTACTTTACCCTTTCTGGCTCCTTCGTTGATGTCTCAGGCTCGCCGTCAAAGTACTCATCCATCGAAGTTTCCCGGTACCTGTGTTCTTTGCAGAGGAATTTACGATGCTTCATATACACCGTCTTTTGGGATCCACTAAGGTAAATGGAGCAGGTATTCTCAATGCAAACTGTGCAAAATGTGTCTTCCCTTAATCTGCCCCGACAATGAAAAGAGAGCAAAGTAATCACTGATGGTGGCCATTATCATTGCCTTTAGAGTGAACTTCTTCTTCTCGGACGCATCCATAATGTCAACCCCTTTCCACAGTTCCGCCATTTCCTCCATTACTGGCTCAATGAGCACATCTATATCATTGCTGGGCCTGCTTTGGTCCGGAAATGAGCATGGCCAAATAGAAGATATTTGCGCTTGGACACTTGTAGGGAGGCGGGTTGAATATGGTGAGGGTGACCGCCCGGTCTTTGTGCGTACTCATCAGGTCTCCGAACGGATTCATCCCGTCGGTACTCATTGCGAATCTTACGTTCCTAGGCTCGTCCCCTAAAATCCGGAAACATTTCATTGATGCGTTTCCACGTTTTTGGCATCCGAGGGGTGTCGTAGCTTGCCATCGCCCTTCGTGCGTTCGGCTGATGCATGCCGGGACATCGGCTTGGCATCCTCTCGGGTTTCCAAAAATTGCACGAAGCGATCCAGACGGGTAGGTACCACACCGATAGAGGCGGGGATCTTCCTCTGCGTGTAACCATCTTCTTCCTCGTCCTCGGGAGGTGGCATCGCTTCTTGCCCGTCTTACGCTTCTTGGGCCCTCTCGATGGTCCCTCCTCATCATCAAGCACGACGGCCCGGCATTCCTCTTGTAACGACTCACGCCGCGCCGCATCGCGACAGGTTTTGCAAGTCCGCATAGTTACCCCGTATAGAATACAATGGTTAGGACACACATGAAACTTCCTAAGCTTCATGGCCACGGGGGCGAATCGCCTTCTTCGCTCCGATAGGTATTGGCGGGCACCTTATTCCCCTCGGGTAAAACATTGTCACCGAGATACCAACAGGTCATTGAAGCTCGTGTCGACCACTGTGGCGAGCCTTCATCATCAACATCGTTAGGTTAAAACGTAGCACCGTGCCTTTGCCGGACATTTGCCGTCTTCTTTGTAGAGAGGGTCAATTGCCGCTGCTTCATCTGTCTAAAATTCTCGAGCCATCTTGGATTGCCAAACAACACGTCATCTTCATCTTTGAGGTTAGCAATTTCCTCAAAAAGAGCGGCATCCTCGGGCGACATGTCATCAACTCTTGACCGTTCACCATCATCTCCACCCGCATTGTCTTACGCCATGTCTTCAAGCGGTTCATCTACGGTGATGTAATCACGATTATCAACTTGTTCTCGTCCTTCATCCACCACCGGTGTTTCCGTCGTTGCGGTCGGCGGGGGTCCTCCGAGATGAACCGGCCGTGACACTCGGTTCTTTTTCACCATGATACTTCCACCGCGGTGTACCTCGGCTCCCCGATGAAACCATACCGCAGCAAGTGCTCCACGGCGACATCATCCTTGTGTAAGAACATATGCTTGCAATCGATAGCACGGGCACACCATTTCTTCCGAACCCGGCCGATTCGATGCCCGTGGCGGCGGGCATAAACTTCTTACGCATCAACGAAATCCAAAGCGATCCTCGGCCACATACGGCCAATCCCTATTCGGCGCCATGACGGCTGCTCAAATTAATTAAACCAAACCAAAGAGAGCGATCGATGATTAGAGATCGAAGTATCGATGATTAGAGAGGGTTAACTAAAGTGCAAAAAGAGGAATACGAGAGAGATCGAGAGAGGGCACATACACTTCAAATGAGAGGGAGAGAGAGGGGGAGGAGAAAGGGGGAGGGGAGGGGGGGGAGAGAGAGAAGGAGAGGAGAGAGGAGGTACCTTTAAGAGGGAGAGAGGGAGAGGGAGAGATCAAAACTAGATCTCAAAAAAGAAAGGGAGAGAGAGAGGGGAGAGAGAGGGAGGGAGAGTGGGGGGGGACAGAGATAAAGGGGAGGGGGGGGGGAGAGAGAGGGGGAAGAGAAAGAGCACAAACCACATTCAATTACATCTAAAAAAGATGGAGGACCATGCATAGGGAGAGAGGGAGAGAGGGAGAGGGGAGAGAAAGAGGGAGAGAGAGGGAGAGAAAAGAGGGGAGAAAGAGAGGAAATACCCCTAGCGGTGCCAAACTTCAATCAATCCAAGGGCAAAACCTTCCCCGAAAATGGTGTTTTCTAGAGTTTTGAAGCTCAAAACCCTAGAAAATGGTGAAGTTCCCGTGGGGAAGAAGAAGGTTGGGGCTGTATTTATAGCCCGAGACTTTTCCGTGGCGGGCATTATAAAAAAAACTACCACGGTTAATGGCGATTAACCGTGGCGGTTATTTTATAAAGACCGCCACGGTTAATCGATGCTTGAGTGGCGGTTTTTCCCTGGCCGGAGGGCTGCCACGCCAACTATTTTCCGTGGCGGTTTTCTAAATGCCCGCCACGGAAAATGAAAAATAAACACCTTGTGCAAGTTCAAATCTGTAGTAGTGATACTACAATAACACTAGAGGGGCCTACGGTTGTGCCCGGGTATTCTCGGGCATACCCTACATTTTTGGGAATTTTTAATAGGTTTTAGAGGTATATACATGTATCACATTTAAGGTCTCCGTCCGGTCTATGTATCTTGATGCTTTAGATACAAATCCACCATTCCAACATAAGAGAATCTGGAAATGAAAAATTCCTCTAAAAGTTAAAATTTTCCTCTGGTTTGTCCAAAGAGGTGTCATTTTGACAAAGGACAACCTGGCGAGGAAAAAAATTGGAAGGGAGCAGAAATGCGAGTGTTGTAATATGAATGAAACAATCCAACACCTCTTTTTTTTTGATTGCCTTTTGCCAAGATGATTTGGAGGATCATTTTTATGCTACTAACCTTACCCAACCTGTTTTACATTAACCATACGTTTGGTAATTGGCTTCATAATCAACATAAACAGTCTAAACCTCTGATTTGGGTTGGTGGGGCTGCTTTATTCTCAGGCCATTTGGAGATGTCGTAATGACACCATTTTTTAAAAAATGAAATCTAACTCCATTATGCAGGGTTATCTTACGGGGAGCTTATTGGATGCGCTTACGGTCCCGATTGCAGCGTCTTGAGCAAGCAAAGGACACCCTCGTTACATTGAGCAAGCAATTGGAGATAGTTGCTCTAGAGATTTCCAATAGAGGGTGGAAGCATATTTTCAGTTTGCTTTAGTTCCATTGTCTATGTTACGAACACTTGGCTTGCACTTGTTTTTTACTTTTTCAAACTCTGTAATAATTGGCTGTGTACATCCTTGGATGTAGAGGCCGGATTTTTATCCATTACCTAAAAAAAAATTTAAGGTCTCAAATTGATATTCTTAGCTAGTTTCCGGCTCTAATTTGCGTGAAACACAAAGCAGCCCACAGGCCATGCCCGGTCGGACAGCCCAATGGCCCATCTGGTCTTCCCACTCCCCATTCCTCCTCTCAACGCTCAACTTCCTTGACCGCATCAGTTGTTCGAAGGTCGAATCCGTTTTGGCTCTCGTTATGTTTTGTGTAGCCAATTGCAAAATTTCATTCCTCTCTCTCTCAAAAAAAGCAAAATTTCAAGGATACGCATTTGGTTCCTTGTAGGCAGTAGCATTTCCGTCCCAAAAAAAAAATGAACACAAAGTCTATTGATGTGAAATCAAAGTGGGAAATGGCTGAGAAGACAGCAGACACGCAGGGTACGTAGATCTTCCCGTTCTCCTTCCACACTGTGACTACACGTAATTAGTATTGAGAGTCATGTTCAAGCTCAAAGCACCCTTCCTTTGACAACCAACCAGAGGTAGCAGCCATGTCGTAAAAAAAAAAAAAAAAAAAAACAGAGGTAGCAGCCATGGTCCCCAATGATCACATAGTTCAATTTGAACTATATATGTAGTAGCCATTGTCCCCAATTTCTTATGGAGCACACATTTAATTTGAGTTGTACTATCTTTTATTTAAGCTCTTGTGAACTTTTTATGTGGTTCATCTAAATATCTTGTGAACTACTCTGAAATTCTGGGTCCGCCACTGTACAACAACAATCCAAGTTTTCAGTTGCTGGCTGTCCCAGATAACTTCAAGAACAAACAATCACTAAGCAAGCAAGCTAGAAGTTAAGTGGACAAGAGACATTTTTTCCATGGGCTTTGCTATGGTAAATCTTTTACTTCCTAGGAAGTAATAACTTGAATAAATCATAGCCCTTGTTTTTTTTTTAAAAAGTAGTTTTAGAATGCGTAACAAATTTATATAATTAAATTTAATGGAAAAACAAATAATACCGGCAATCCCGGCTAGCCTTTCCTCTCACAGCGCCAACACTCATTCTTTTTCTTATCCAACGCCACAACTTTGGATAAACAAAAGGAAAAAAAATCTCGGGTCGCAATAACTGAGAGGCAATCTTCATTTGAGATATATATATATATATATTTTTTTTTTGCGACAGGGGAAACTTTATATTAAAAAAGATCACAGTACAGCCTTACGTTTAACAAACCCCTAAACAGACTGGAAATTACAACCAAGTCCCTCCTAGACAGTTCTAAAGTTTTCCTCTTCTTCAACTGCCGCCGCCGCCGCCGTCGATGGTTGCCTTCGCTGGAGAAGAAGATCCTTGACTTCGCCCGGTATGGGAACTCACATCCTGAGCTTGCCTCGCATAACACGGACCATCTCCCGAGCCATATCTGATTGACGGAAAACAAACTCGGGGAAGGAAGAGGAACCACCCCTTTAAACGCCGCCTCCGCCGGAAACGACCACGCCGTCGCTGAATAAGGAGGAAAAAACTTTTTCGCCATCTACACCAAACATCATGTTCGGCGGAAAAGAGAACTTATTTGGAGAAGAAGGTGAAGAAAGGCACCCTAAAACCGTACCTTGACCTAAGCACACATCTCACTAGACCATCGTTGCCATCAAGGAAGACGCCACCGAGATAGAGGAGGGTCCGGAGAAACTTATTCTGATGCGTCGCCGGCTCCTCTATCCCGCCGCCGTCGCTGGACACCAACATCTCCAAGGGAACACGCCGCCAACACCTATGTCGCCTTGGAGATACAAACCCCATGAGCTTCACTCCGACGAGCACAAGCACGACGAAGACTCCACTAGAGTCGCCGCTGCCGCCACCCGCCGCCGCCGTCATGAGCTCGGGGGGAACTCAATCCGCTTCGGCGAGGACCGGTCCCCTCCCCTCCGGCACCCGCTAAGATATTATACTTCTACACATGTTATTATGTTTATGTGGTTGGCCTTGTACGAACGTACAAGAGATGGAATACGTCATCATGACTTGGTGTATGGAAATATGGTACTGGCTTTTGCCATACCCCTAAACCATGTTGGTGCATCCTCAAAGTGTTGACCAGCCTTGTCAGCAAGGCTAAATCTTTAATAAGGATATCTATTTTGCATTGTTGATCGGCAGTTTTCAAACTATTAAGCTGTCACAGCCGCATTCGGGGGAGGGCGGCGGCGACACGATCGGCAGCGGCACCGGGGCGGTGGGCGCAGCGGCAGGGCTGCTGCCGGGGCAGCGTCTTGGCGCGGGGGGGGCGGCGGCGTGCAGTCGGAGCAAGGGGCGGCAGCGCTGGAGGGCTAGGGCAAGAGCGGGGAATTATTTTCTTTACTGATTGTCTCTATAAAGATTACATCTCCCTTGCTTATATGGCCCTCCTATGGGACTTGTATCTCAAGCAATCTCTAAAGGTTTTCTTATATTTTTCGATATACATTTTACAAGCAAACTCTTATTCTTTTTCTAATAGAAGACGTCCTTATAGATTGGAAATATCTCCTTCACACCAAAAGTCTTATTCTAATCTAATTTGACGATGATGTGGAGCGAGGAAGAGGTGGGGGGCGGCGATGGCTCCCCCCCACCCCACGCCCGCCCCCCCAGGCGGCCCAATCCTGTCTTGTGACATAAGCACAAAAGCACTAGGGTCATCCGATAACATCCTCCAATGGAAGGTCATAGAAGCTTTTGATACTTATCTAATCTTGAGACAAGAAACCACTAAGAACCTATAAGATATGCATAATCAACGTCCTGGTCCAAGAGAGCTCGCAAAGAGAACTGAACACAACATATAAAAAGGTCTGCAAACTAATCATAGATCAGCTGGTTAGGTCTCTTGTATAGTGGAACCAACCCCGTGAAGTTCAAGTCCTCGACTTGGCACAGTGCTCACATTTTTCTGGATTTATTTTAGAATTTTTTGCCATTGTGCTTTAAGTGATAGCGGCGTTCCCCTTGACAACGAGGCACCAATGATGACTTCGAAAATCTCTATATCTGCCGGCCCTTTCCTTCGGAGGTGCTCATAGGGGCAAATTTGCGTACGTGTGTTTATAGAGGTAGTGTGTGTGCGTGTTGTGAGGTACTGTACTGAAAAAACATATAAAAAAGTCTAACAGCTAGTCGTTCGCTTAATTCTACGTGAGGAAGTGAACACGGGATGATATGTGAGTAAAGCTGGACCAACAAGCCAGTTTGGCTCGACACGGCTCGGCTCATTCTAGCTCGTTAAGAGTGCGAGCCAGCTCGGCTAAGATTATTTTACGAGCTCGAAGCTGGCTCGTTAGCCTCGTGAGCCGACCATAAAAATAAATAATATTTGTATTATTTAAAGTTTGAGAATAGAAATAATATAATAATTGCTCATTTATAAGACTTAATAAATCAAACAGAAAACGTATCTACTAGTATTTATAATTCTACACCAAACATTATATATTGTTCATACTCCATATCATACATAATGCACCCATAATTTATTATTGATTATCTATACATTTATTTAAAACAAATAGTTATAGTACTTCCAAGTTTATACGGTAAAGGTCCAGTTATCAACCAATTGTAAAGTGTAATACATGACATCATTATAGAGAAGTAAAATACTAAAGCTAATAATTTTGGCACATTAGGCTCACGAGACAGCTCGTGAGCTGGCTCGTCTAACTGCACGAGCTAAAGTACTGGCTCAGCTCGTTGAAAACTACAAACAAGCGAGTCGAGCCGAGCCATTGGCAAGCCGAGTCAAGCGACCAATCGAATGCAAGCTTTTCATCCAACTTTATATGTGAGAACATAAAAACTATAGAGGCAAGTATTCTAGCACACCGGAACACAACAGCTATAGTGGAGGTATTTTGGCCCCGTTTCTAAAGGTTTCTATTTATTAAAACCTTGTAATTATTTTGAGATTAATTAAAACCTTGTTATTGAGGTGGTAATGCTCCCACCTGGCCTGGCTACAAAAGTGACTTTTGTAGTAGTGTTCCCTACTACAAGCACTTGATCTCTTCACATAGACTAAGCAGGGAGTGATAACCTCTCGGCGTCGCTGTAAGAGCATCTTTCAAGAGTTTTGCATTCACGTTTGACATTTGCATATTTTGCCAAAGACATCAAAAATCACCCTCCAACAGTTTTGCATTCACGTTTGACATTTGGGAAGAGTTGGCATTTTCTCCGGCAATTGGTGCATTTTTTGCGCGCGTGAGCTCCTTTGGCATTCGCGCATGCAGGTGGCGGATGGGTCGCGCGGAAGAGAGGAACCAACAACCGCTCCCTCCTGCCGCACTTTTCCCATATGCCAAACCAAAAATAGCAAACTGTTGGAGGAAGCCTTTTTTTTGCCTTGGCATTTGGAATGTGGAGTTGGCAAACAAGTCAAATGCCAAATCAAAAATACCAAAACTGTTGGAGATGCTAAGTGCTAGTGAAAATTGCCAACTCTTAAAAATTTAGAAAAAATTAGATTCTTTGTTTCTTTTGTTACATTTAGCCATTGCTTTATGAGACGTCTGTGGCGGCGTTTTTGAATTTACCGTGGCGGGCAAAGACACTTGTCATAGTAGCAAGTTCACAATTAATGCCGATTAATCGTGGCGGACACATTTGGCCCGCCGTGGTTAATGAGTTAAAAAATAAGAAAAAATGACCCACAACCCGCCGGGTCCTAGATCTAGGCCTGCTTGGCCCGGGCCGTGGCACCGGTGCCCTCGATCCACCGGATCCGCACCGCCCGATGCCCTCGATCCACCGAATCAGCGCTCCTAGCCACATCCTGCAATGCGAGATCCGCCCGGCGGCGGCGTTAGTGAAGGGAGATCTGCAGGCATTAGTGGTGGTGGAGGTAAATCCGTGGGGCGGCGATGGTGGTGGAGGCAGATCTGCCCGTGGAGTCACGATCACCACCGGAGCTCATCGAGTGGAGGTAAAGGTGCACCGAGAGCGTCGAGAACAAAGGTAGCTAGAGGTGCTCCAGCGCCGCTGACAAAGATGCACCGGGAGCCCTTTCAACCACCTCTAATCAAGCTGGCTTGTTTAGAGTGGAGGTAGAATCGCTCCAGCGTCATCGTCGTTGTCGAGCCCGGAGGAAGTAGGGCTCCAAAGACCGAGAATGGAGGGAGAGGCGCTCCAGCGCCGCCGTCGTTGCGAGCCCCGAGGGAAGGGGGCTCCTTCGCGCGCCAGGGGGTGAGATCTCGCCCGGGAGGGGAGGAGGGGGTAGGGGAAGGGGAAGGAGGGGCGATGGGATGGGCGAGGGGAGGGAAGGAGAGCGGTGGCACGTGGAAAGTGAGGAGTCGGGCACCGTTGAGTGGGGAGAGAAGAAAGGTACCTTTTGGAGAGAGAGAGATCCTATGTCCTGGTATTTATACGCAGTGGATGCTATCGGGCTGAAATGGGCTGCTATTGGGCCCCTATTTTCCGTGGCAAGCCTTTTAGGATGCTCACCACGGTAAATTTATTTTCCATAGTGGGCAAAAGTGCTCGTCATGGAAAATAAAAAACGTCCGCCACCGTTAATCGGGGCATTAATAGTGGTGGGCAAAAAGAGACCCCACCACGGTTAAGTTTGGGCAGTATCTCACAAAATAATTTCTATAATGGTCCTTGTAATGTACATTTCTTTTTTCCTCGAATACACTAAAGATTTGCGTATCCTTGTATTAGGTAGAAGAGTTTAGAGAAACGTACAACGTGCTTCTAAGCCAAAGAAGGTAAATGTAACACAACCGTAGTTGGACCTATCCTAGCAGAAGATATCTAGGTCAATGTTACATAAAAGGAACAACCAATAATGACGCAATGACGTGACCTAGGAGGTGGCCTGGAGTCTTCGCAGCTGAATAGATGGAAAGAGCTCATCCAGTGCTTGAACATCATTCGCCGGCAGGTCGCCACCAAAGAGCTTGCCATACGCCGCCAACCCTGACGTGTCTGGTTCTGATGGACCCTTGATGAAGCCCATATGTTGCATGATCGGCACTTTCCCTCGCTTGGAAGTGGGTACTCAAGAGAGGGGCTAAGCTGGCAACCGCTTACTTGACCATGACAAAACTGGACTATGAGGAGGCTGCTTTGGAGGCTCGCGAATAAGAGGAGACCTGTTACGCATCACTTCGTTGATGAAGTTGTTGAGATGGCACTTGGCAGTGTCATCGCTGACCATACTAGAGGGGGTGTCCACCGGTGGTGAACTGGGGGCACAGCTGCCGTCAGAGAACCCACCATCCAGTGATTGGGGCGTGGAGGGGGGTGGGGGGCAGGTTCCACAGTGGGTCCTCATCCTCTAGCTAGGTGGCTGCTATGGTTGGGTCCTCATCTTGTAGCTATCGTGCCAGACCAATCGCTCAACGAGTCAATGGAAGCCCCTGGCGACAACAAATTGCTGGTGAGTGAGGCTGCGAACTCCTCCTAAAATAAGGTTTGAACTAAATTGCAAAATCCTTTGCGCATTACAAACTTTGAATTGGTACATAACCTTCTAGGTGCATGGATGAATTGATCATTATTAGTATGTTTCTTGCTTCTTTAAATTTTTAGAAGACCCAAGTTGTGGTCTATGTCTTAATTGTTTGGATTGTTAAATTTATAGAGAACCAGTTTATCCTCTCTCTTGGCCATTTCATGATTTCATAAGGGATTATGGGACTAAATGCAACAGCCTTAGTATCAAAGGCACAAGACACAAATTCTGAAGTCATTATACACCTTGCATCCCAAATTGCAAATTTGGAATCACAACAGACAAATGTCCCATGTCTATTCCCTCTACTAGGGAAAGAAACTGGGAGTTTATTACTAGTGTTCTTACGGAACAATTATTGCCGTCTAGCTATATATGACATATATTGTAGTGACATTGAGAAGGGGGCTACCTCGTTAAACACCTGGCTTTGGCATAAAAGGGCCTAGAGAACGCATAAGAAAGAGAACATGGGTGATGAACTCCCCACCAGTGCTGAGATGCTCGTAGTGGAAAGCCGCCCCGCAACGAGGTGCCGTGTAGAAAAGCATCTCCAGCCGAGATGAGTTCCCAGCGCTGAGCTTCGTCATTGATTTCAATCAGCTCCTGGGCCACATCACGAGCTAGAGGTAGCACCGGAGAGTAAAGCGCTTCCACCGTCCTCTGCAGACGTTCCTTTCTCCTACTCCCACTTGAGGTCGCTGCAGCATCCTTGTTGTCCGGCGCTTCATTGTTGGTCTTCTTGTATTGAGACATACCTTGCATTGAGCCTTGCTGTTGTTCTTGTTTTTTCATAGCTTCTTCCTCCCTGGTTTCTTTCTTCATAGCTTCAAACATCACAATGGCAGTTTCTTTCTCATCTACATGAACATATCGAAAGTAGTCTGTGAGCTCTTCATGAGTCATGTTATGCATAAGCCGGGATTTGCTTCTAAGCATGACATCGCACTTGAACATCAGGTACATGATATACTGAGATAGCTCCCTGCTCCTCTTCTTCCTCTTTGTTGCCGTCCTAGTTTCATCATGTTCAGTATCATGGCCATTGTCCTCTGAGAAGTAGCAGATTTCTGTTGCAGTGTGCCAGATGAGCACGCTTGCTGGGAAATCAACTCCGCCGCTGAGGCTCTTGTCCAGTGCAACATAGCTTGACCTTTTAGGTTCTTGAACCTGATGGCGGCTTCCCATAAACTTCCTAAGTGCTCTCTCACCACGGAAGCTGGCAAAGTCCCACTCTTCTCTCCTGGTTTGGAGAAATAACAACCTGTCGAGGATGAACAACTTCAGATCCTCAGTAACTGGTGTGTGTGTTAAGTCAAAGAACCCGACACACCAAGCACCCAAGGGTTTACAGTTAAGGATCCGTTTCCGTAATGACATGGTGCATCTATCCTCCACACTAGTACTGTACCTCCTGGTCATGCTATATTGTGCCAGCTCTTCTGACCACTGTTTTCTTGTGTGCCAGCCTCCACGCAGGAAGCATCTATTACTAATCATGACTGCACAATCACCCACTGTTCTAGGATGAAATGGTTTTCTCACAAAGGAGAGAATGGATGTGAAGGTAGGCAGCAGATCCAGGACTATGGCCCCAACAAGCAATATGTAAGACACGGTGATGCCTGCTTTACTATGGTGGCCCTCCTTGTGAGCAGACGCAAAGAGGACCAAGGCAATGGCAGTTAAAATACACGGGAAGAGGATGTATGTCAGGATCAAGAGAATGACTATTAGGTACCTCTATACTGCATAGCATTCCCAGATGACTTTATCAAGAGAGACAACAAGGGTCACAAAAAGTTGTGTCTTAGTGTAGAGGACTTGGTATGATTTTACCAGACATGCGGCTGCGTACTGGTAGGCTATGCACCGGTCTGTCCTATCATCGACCGGGGTATCAACTAACATGATGTCATCCACTGAGAAGTCGTCAAGCCTAAATTCCTTATTTACAAATTCCCAGTACATATCAGGAAGGAACATCACCTCAAATCTCCATGCTTCACCTTCACAATCGTTGGACTTTGCATCGACTTGAACTTGATCACTTCGTAGATACGACCTTAGTTCAGTTGACAAAATAACCATGGTTTTATCCCAAAGATTCTTTGGACTTGATAAGTAAAGGCAATAGGTGCGCCCTGCGTACTTGAGGAATCCACAAAGGAACATGAGCACCATAGCAGCCCTGAGCTGGGTGTCCGGCTCCGGCAAAGACGACTTGGACACCACGTACGCCGCCACCCCTGTCTGGGTGACCAAGCCCAGTAGGTGCCTCATCCACAGCTCGTTGTCCTGCTTGGAGAAGGCGGTGATGGTTTCCTGGCCGCCCAGGTGGACCAGCACGAATGGCGCCCAGAACAACATGAGCTCGTGCCTCGGCCCCTCCGCATGGACCGCGAGGTGGCCGAGCACGAAGACGGCCACCGTGTCGGCAGACAGGTAGGCCAGCCACAGGACGTTGCTTAGCCAGCGTGATGCACTGCGCCTCCGTAGGTCCGCCGTGAGGAAGAGGAAGACATGCAGGGAGAGGCTCAAGAGGATCAGGCAGTGGATCTCCCACTGGTCCCATGCTTCTTCCGCATGCTCCAAGTCCTAGCTGAGGAAACCGACCAGAGACCGACATAAGTTAATCACAAGGGTAATTTGGTTCTGTAGCAGTGGAACAATTTTTTTTTTAAAAAAATACACACTCTATCCCAAATTGTGTCTTATATATAGAAAATAAAACTTTTGTACCTAGAAAAGTCAGCATGCATAAAAAATTAACGGCCTGTTTAGTTCCCTTGCAGGAACCCGAAAAGTGCTACAGTTCCCGTCACATCAAATTCTTTAACGCATGCATGAAACATTAAATGTAGATAACTAAAAAAACTAATTGCACAGTTTAGATGAAAAGTGCGAGACGAAACTTTTGAGCCTAGTTAGTCCATGGTAGGACAATAAGTACCAAATACAAGCAAAAAGTGCTACAGTAGTCAAACCCAAAATATTTCACCAACTAAACACCCCGAATGGAGGGAGTACCATTGAATGATCTCGGACACGTAAAACACCACTAAAAGAAAGGTGATTTATCAAGAACTACCATGCCATCCCAGTTTACTGCTAACGCACCGTTAATTCTGTTTAGCTTCTACCCTTCTACCAACACTGAGCTCTAGCGAAAGATCGCTTCTCCCTTCTTTCTTTCTTGAGCTCACTGTCCAGCCCTTCTGACACCTCCACTTCCTGCTAGTGTAGCATCCCCGATTTTTCACGAAGGGAAAATACACAGAATTGAATAATAATGTGATAGTCTCACGAGATCACTCCATCACATTATTATTTACAGTCAATGTCATAGCCATACATCGTATATTTACATCATTACAAGAGAAATACAACTCCTGGGGACTCACCTAATACAAGATTAACCTAGCGGAAGCGTAACTCAGGATCTCAGGGTAGACGTAGCACGTCGGTGAGTGAAGGCTCCTCCTTCACGGGCTTTATCAGAGTCGGCGTAGAGATTGGTGGAAGCAATCTTCTTCTTCAGATCCAAGCTTGAGCGTAGGCACGAGACCACCTAATCCTTCTATTTACTGTGAGACAGGTAATCTGCACACCGCCAGATATGTGCAGGCCATGGTCAGCACCGAATGAGCTTTGGTGGAAAACAGAAAATAAGGATCTGGCGATCCTAGTATTTGGCTGTGGTTTGCATCCTTAGCGCATGCGAAGTAGCAAGTAATAAATAATAATAATAATATTCGCATTTTAAACTCATTCCCAACATCTCCCCAAATTCCATCTCAACCACAACACACATCTCACAACTCACAACTGACACAGGGCGACAAGACAGCACCTGCTCCTTTGCCTTGCCTAACCGGCTCTCAGCCCTCCAGGCTCTCAGCCGTAAGTCCCCACACACAGCTACACCCGAGGTAAGAAGAGAAAACACCCTCTCTACTCGCTGAAAGCAGTAACCCATGGGGTAAACCCAACAAATAAGCCGGCGCACACCTTTAGGTCGTCCAGGCTAGAAGGCCGGCGCACACCCTTAGGCAGTCTAAGCCCAAAAGTCAGATCCATGCCCGAAGGCAGGACAATACGTATTGATTTAAACTCTGCAGAGCGTGCACACAAGATCACTCGATCACCATCATCGATGCTCCGGAAGCACCTAGGAAGATTCCGGCTGCCTTCCAACTAGTACGATGCCATCCTGCCACTCAGCCCTGGGAGGCCCCGGAGTACCACCGGCACGCTGAGACTGGGAAAGACAACACCGGGCCCACAAGTGGTGCTGCCTACTAGAACGGGACGGGCTCATACCCTCCGCCTCCGTTGACCCTAAGCACCTCACAAACCTAGCAGTAATGGCACCATCCTAGCTAGTCGGACTACCCGTCCCCTACCCACTTTGGGGCGAGCGATGTGTACCAGGTTCCCATATGATTCCGTCCCAACGATCCGTAAGTCCTTAGGTTGACCAGACAAGACATCTTCTCATCTTCTGTGCTCTCGATAGCACCTTGGGGCTTTGTTCCACAAAGGCTCTCCACCCCAGAACTCAGGGAAAATCACCATGTACCCGCCACAGGTACCTGTCTCGTAGGGATGCCCAGGCCGCACCCCCTCGGCAAGACTCGTCCTCAATGACTCGTCGTAGATCCTGCCCAGTCGACTCGACCCTCACCACCACACACCCAAGACACACGCAGAATCACACTCCCCGGATGATACAACTCAACCGTCCGGCTCATATACTCCGGGTCTCATATATATACACGTAAGTGAGGTATAGCCACATAGTGGCAAGTGCAAGCAAGCAGGCAGGAGTATATAAGTGCGAGCGCAAAGCTGGGTAGTTGTGGTTTATGGGTTTTAAGCATGGCATTCAGGCTCGGGCAAAAGCATGCATCACAAATACTAGCAAAGGAATAAAGTAAAAGCGCTAGCATATCTATTTGCAATGTCTAAATAGGATTCTCTAAAACAAAGTGCTGCCATAACACCTGCGATGTCGAGGAAGTAGTGGTACTAGTCTTCATCAGTGGGGTAGTCGTACACCAGGGTCTCCTCCTGGGGCAACTCCACTCCACGGTCCTGCTGTCCTCCATGCTCCCTTCCTCCTTCGGGTTCCGATTCAACGCTAACCTCGAAGCAACTATCTCGCGAGACTACACGCGACAAGAGAGCAATCAATCAACAAAGAGGCGGCAGGACTCAAAAGGACTACGACACCGAAGGAACACAAAAGAGAACGGCTGAGCCCTCTCGGCGTATATCCGATCCTTGGACTAAGAAAGAGTGGTTGTTTGCTAAGTATGAGCTCGAGTCGTAGCCTAGCTCGTACTTCACGGGTCGATCGTGTCGACCTGTACGACTTCAGATAAATGGCGTAGACCCTAGCTCATCCTGAGCAAACACCACTTTGCACACTATCTTTCGATCCAAACGTCATTAGGCTAACAGAACCGAAACGAGTGGCTAGCGGTTCGATCTCCCTAATCCGAACGCCATTATGATTGACGAGAATTAAGAGAGGGTGGAACGGGGAAGAGAAGAGGAGCGACACGCAAGAACACAAGTGCTTAATCCACTTGTAGGGTACCAAGACCATGGTGCTTGAATTGCACTAAGGGGGTCTATTAGGTACAAGCATGCAAGGGTTTAAGCACGAAAGAATCAAAAGAAGGCAAGAAGACAGAGGATAAAACCCTGCGAAAAAGAAGGTAGAACCCAATGGCCATGGCGAGGCCACGAGCTTCACCTAAGCAAGTTGGCATCCGTCGCTCTACTAAAGTGGGCTCCTAATTCGTATCCCACTAAACTTGGTCATGGAGGATTCGACATGTGCGGTTAGAATCCGCGTTGACACTTAATGTCGAAGTCGAGTCCGCAATGACCACGTTTGTGGGATGGGAGTAGGAAGTAACGATCGTAGTTCGGCGAAGACAACTAAAAAGCGAGGGGGCGAGTTACGCTCGACGTCACGACCACATCGGGATGATCCCACGACCGAAACGTTCGAACGAGGTACGATCCCTCGGCCGGCTCGACGGCACGGCACTCAAGCAAACAAAACGAGACACTAAAGAACACAACGCGACTAACCACAACTGAAGTAGCACATTCCACAACGATAAGAGGAGAAGAGATAAAAAGATAGGCCGGCGCGAAGGCACAGCGCAGGCAATGATATATTGATAGATAGAACACATGTGACAAGATAATGGCAAGATAGATATATTGATTGATCATGAGTATCAAGTTAGATATTTATTGATTGGTAAACCAGATAGATCATATATCATTTATAAATGACAAGTATATATGAATGAGCGATAAGAAAAAGAGGTGTCGACGACGTCAGAGACGGCGTCGGCACGAGTTCGGGGCTCGACCTTGGGGAAAAGGTGTCGCAACGATACATCAGGATGGTTGCGGCTTGCTGCTGGCCTACTGCAGCTTGTTTGCTGACTGGTCGAGGCTGCACGGGCGGCAGCGACGTACAGCCCCAAAGAATGGCACATTAGGCCCCTGCAAGGTGAAGAACAGCGGCACAAAGGCCGGTTTCAGCATAACATGCCGGTAAGAATGGTTAAAGAAAGGGGCCTTAAGTTTTGGATGCTCACCGACGAGGTGCTGTTGCTCTTCCAGCAAGTGTGCAAAGGCAACAGCTTGCTGTCGCCCCCCTACAGCAGAGTAAAACATCGGCACGAAGGCCGGGCATCAGGCACAACGATGGCAAGGGTAAAGGCAGGGCTTTAGGCATGGGAAAGCTCACCGGCTGCTGCTGTTGTTCCGGCGAGGTGCTGAAGCAGCGGCTTGCTGCTCCTAGCTGCACAGATGGGTCAACCTCGCAAAACAGAGGGGGTGTTGGTCAGGTGTGGCATCCAAAAGGGAACAAATGGGACCTTGGCTTGGGATTTCTCACCTCCGGCGAGGTGTAGCTGTTCCGCAGCGATGGTGGTCAAGGTGACAATTTGCTGCTAGCCTGCTGTTTCCTGCAGCAGTGGGATCAATGGCACGAAGGCCGGACTTTAGGCAAGGTCGATGGCAAGGTCATGTATTGGAAAAGAACGGCAAGGTTTGGTTTTGACGGCTTACCAGCAGGGTGCTGCTGCTCGGGACGGTGGCCAAGGCAACGCCTAGCTGCTGGACTGCTATTCCCCTACAGCGGTGCAAAACCACGGCATGAAGGCCGTTCATCAGTCAAGGTTGACAGCAAGGAGAAAAAAAAAAAAAGGCAGGGCCTTGGTCATTGGTGGCTCACCGGCGGTGGAAGGCAGTGGCTTGCTGCTACTTATTTCCCAACAGTGGCTGCTGCTGCTTGACATGGCGGCCAAGGGCTTCACGGCAGGGTGGATGGTGCTGCTTGGGCATGACCTCCGGCAAGGCCACTGCTCTCCTGCAGTAGTGGACAGCATAGGCATGAAGGCCTAGCATCAGTACCTCAGTGGCGAGGAAAAGAAGGGAGGGGGCTTTGGTGCTGGGAGCTCACCGGCGATGGCTACGCGTCGACGGTGAGGTGCTGGCCGCTGCGGTTCAGTTGCTGCTGCAGTCGGCGTCGGGGACGGCTTGTGGCTCCAGGACGACGGTGCCGGTCACGACGTCGCGGTCCTGGTTGACAGCGACACAGAAGCTTGGTGTGCAGGTGCTCAGGTCGTGGCGTTTGGCGCGGGATGCAGCACTGGGGTGCAGGGCGCCGGCGGCGTTCCAGCTTGGCATGGCCGCGTGCCGACGCGCGCGAGGACGGGGCGACGTGGCTTCGATGGAGGAGCGGCGTTGGGGTGCTCGGCGTGCTGCTCAGGCACGACGTCGAACACCTGGAGGCGGTCGGCTCGGTGGTGACGAGGAGCTCGGCCTGGCAGAGGCGGAGACGAATCAGCGTGGCCGCGGGGTCGTGGTTCACGTCGACGTGCTCGGCGGCGAGGCGGCACGACGAGGAGGCGGGGCGCGCCGTGGTCAGGTCGTCGGCGCTTGGCGTGGTCGCGACGACGTGGCGAGGACGTCGAGCGGCAGCCTGCTCGCGTGGAGCAGCCTGGTGTGGCCGCGTTCGTGGTGACGCCGGCGGCGCTGCGGCTTGGTGCGCTCGGCGAGGGCCGGCTCGAAGGTGGCGTGGAGAAGCAGGGGAGGCGAGAGGCGGCGGCGGCGGCTTGGAACCCGAGAATCGTGCCGGCGGACGGGGCTTTTATAGCGGGCAGCCCGCTAGGGTTGGCAGCATCCCGGCGTCCGTGCCACACGATGGGATGGCCGGGACGCGTGGCGGCTGATGCGGGCTCGCTGGTACGGACGCCGAGGCGTGGGAACACGTGCGCGCGCGCGAGGGCGGCGGCAGCGGCGCGTCTGGAAGCAGGGACAGGTGAATCCGCCCTAGGGTTAGGAGGTGGCGCCCGGTTGGGCTTGCTAGGCTCGGTGGGCTGGGCCATGGCGTGCTGCTGCTTGCTGTGCGCCTTGCGCTGTTCACGTCCATGGGTCAAGAGGAGGGCAGGTGGCGAGCGGGCCTGGTTTCTACTTTCTAGGATAAAGAAAAGTGTTCTTTTCTTATTTGCCAATTGACCAAGGGATTTAGAGTAAATCCAAATGAGATCCGAAAGGATTTGGATAGGATAGTTGAAAACATCAAGAGGGACTCATAATATAATCGCCAAGAATTTGAAAAGTGTTGGAGAAAATTCAAGGAGAGTTTTGAAGGAGGCTCGAGGGATGTTCGATGAATTTTCCTTTTTACATCCCTAATATTTTAAGATGGAACCAACAAAGACGGGAGATATTAAATAGGGCTTGGGATGAATTCGCAAGGTGACAAGTGAGATGGATTCATAAATCCGAATTCATGAATCCGGTTGACGACGATTTAGAGATTTGAGATAAACTCACAAGGGAGTCTGACGAGAATTTTCACCAAGAACAAGGAGAAGGTTGCCATGAATTCGTGAACCCGATCCAACGAACTCGATTAGACCTAGACAAGGTTGAGGGAGGAACAACTGGTTGTTGTCGACATGATTTGAAAGGAGATCCAATAAACCAAAAAGGTTCGAGTCTACTATGGCTTGGCATAGACGACGTTGGCTAGTCGTGGTCTCTATTGGCTGGCCGGGCAACGTATGATATGGGCTACCGTTGATCAGTCAGGCGTGGTAAGGCAGCTAGGGCTGGTCAGATAGGGTTACAGGGGACTATAGCTAGCCGAGCAGGGCTACGAGTGGCCAGGCAAGGTTACGATAGGCTGGAGAAGGTCATTGCTAGCTATGAATGGATGAACAGGGCAATGGCCAAGAGGTAGCTACGAAGGTTGGTCAGATCGAGGACGTTGGCATGGCTCATCTTCTTGTCGATGGAGACGTCTCGTTGTTACAGTCTTTGGAGATCATAAGAGATAGATAAGGAAGGGATATTCCATTTAGGATCTGAGAGCTCGAGAGATATTCCGGGAACAATTTAGAAGAGCTCGAAAGAGATAAGAGAGACTCACGAGGAAATACGAGAATGAACGAGGGGGTTGGGGAATGATATGTCTCCAAAAATTATTAGGAGAATTTTTGGAGAGAAGAGAGGAGTTGCTACGGATTTGTGCACTCCGACACAAAACCCTAACTCAACCGCAAAGCTTCGGCAATCTCCTACAAATAATTCTATATGAATGCAACGTTTTGCTAGTAGATCCACCTACGTTTGACCTAGCAACTATATGTTTCACACATTGCAGGAAAATTTTTAAAAAGTTCGTAATTTTGGCTTCCCAAAAATCGGGTTGTTACAGCTAGATAGCTCTCCTTGGTCCTCTTCTCCATCTTGACTCATTGACACTCTAATCCTAACCGTCCCTAAGTTCCATCCTCCTTGCCATGCTATAGAGAGAGAGAGAGAGAGAGAGAGACATAAACTAATCAACGCCCATTTGACCTGAAGCAGGGGAGAGGCAAATAAACTGTCTCAAGGTCAGTGAGCATAACCGTTAAGATAAACTCTAGTCCTAACCCCAGTCACAAAAGTTCCGATGCGTAGGTACGAGGAACGTGGTACATGGGACATGGAACGCTAATCTAAAGTTCCCGGTTCACATGGGGGTATACTTTTTCGGAGTGATGGTTCAAAACACGGAACGTGAACCAACTATTTTTGGTACGATAGCTTGGTACAATCCTCGTTCTTAAGTGAACTATACAGTTATAATAATCATGTAATTCGTTGTGTACATATATTGTTTGAATATAAAATTAACTCAAGAATCAATTGATGTGGTCAAACTCCTAAAATCTCAAATATGACCCACTTAACTTAAGACTCATTTGGCCCATAATACTTTGATCTTCCATTTACCATCCATAATACACATGGCCCATATTAACTGGCCTAGGTAGTAACTACGACAACAGAAGGCAAGCCTGAAACACCACCACACCGCCACCGCTCACCTATGTACCCAATCGTCGTCCCTTGACCTGCGGAACACGTCCCCAAGCATCGTTCCTTCTCATGTACCACGCCGTTCCGTTTCCGATCCGGAACGAAAGTTCCCGCTACGCGGATCACGGCTGTGTACCACGTTCCATGTGACTGGGGTCCTAACCGTCCTAATGCGATTCGCTCCCTCCTCTCATGTGTACATACATCGATAAGATAAACATCCACAATACGGCTCGCCTACATCAAAGCAGGGGAGAGGCAAATAAACTGTCTCAAGGTCAGTGAGCATAAGGCATTTTCACTAATGTTTCAAAGGCTGCCTATGGAATTGTTTTTCATGGGAACTTTGTAAGCCGATGGTCTAAGAATATTAATATTTTTTTTCATCCAGCAGCTTAATCTCCTATATATAAAAACCAGTTCTAAAAGAAATCTTACTATTACTAATTGGAGGCTCCAATGGAGGCTCCACATTAACTCACCAGATCTTGTTAAAAAAAAAAAAAGATAAATGCTAAAAATTCTCACATTAATCAGGAACATCTAGCCATCCAATCTATAGACTCTACAATCGTAACCATTAGATATACTTTACCTTTTTAGAAAATTACCCACTTTTGCCATTATTGTAGATAAAAAAAGGAAAATAAAATAAATTATCTTAAAAAATCTGATTGCTTAAATAGATATTATATTTTCCCCTCAACCGCAAACGTCGATGTAGAAGATTTTTTTCTGTACTAACGTTGAAGTTGTTTTTCTAACGTACATATATAGTCTATTCTTTTATATAACTGCTGAGGTGGATTTTTTTTTAAAAGAGAAAATAAAATAGATCCAATGATGTGAACGTCGGTGCAGATTTTTTCCCCCTGGTATGTAGGCAATATTTATCTATCGCTGAGGTGGAAAATATTTTTGTAAAAAAAAACAGATCCGACGGAGGCTACCCTAGCCGAAACGGACGATGCCTGAGGAGATGTTACTTCGGAGGATGGAAAAAGAGGGCGCCGCCTCAAGACGGCTCCACGAGGCACCGGCAGCTGGCCGAGCAAGAAGGAAGCCAACACGCAGGCACATACATCTACACCGACGTCTGGCCTTCCACGGGTCGACAGCAATACCGGTTGGTGCGCCGTCTGTGCAGGAGTCTGGCCTTCCTGCAGCCTTCAGTAATCCGAAGGTGGAGCTTTTGGCACAGACGCACCCTGGAGGAGCAGCATGCGTGTTGTACTACGTTGGTGGAGGAGCAACAGTGCATCACCACGTGTGTGCGTGTGCTTCCAAGTTGCATTGGAGTAGGGCACCGAGAAGCTGTGTCGTCAACGCATCTGCAGATCATCTGTCGCTGACACTGGGGCACCGACAGATCTCATTATCTTTGATTGCCACGGATGCAAAAGAGCTGGCTGCAACGGGAACACCAAGTCTCAGCTCTCCATCAACGGCGAAGCTTGATGGTTGGCTGTGGAGGATTGGAGCCGATGCATTTGTCCGTAGCACCAAATGTGCAGCATGGGCAGGTCGTGCGCAAGCCGGAAAGACACCGACAACGCGTTCAGCACCTTCTTCAACATCTGCAGCTCCTTCATCTATTAACGTCAAAAGCTCCTGCATATCATCGCACGGTCTACGCCATCTACTGGAGATCGCAGACGGCACATTCCAGTCTTCCTGAAGCAGTGATGGTGATCGATGGCGTGCACATCTTCCTCCATGGGTGTGAAACTAATTTGATTTTCCCCTATTCTTGCACAACTCCATGTATGTTGGGCGGGCACTGAGCAGACATGAGACCCTACATCGACTGCGTCTACTTCAACAGTACACCAGTAGGCACCAACACAATGATATTCAGGGCAGCCATGCTGACGTTCCAGTTGCACCAATCCAACATCACCTACTTCAACAAGTACAAGGTGACAATTTCCATCTAGAACTTTATGCATGGAGGAAGCTGATGTCTGGCTGTTCATCAAGCACCAACATATAGTTGTGCACCCACCACTATCGACGTTCGATCCAGCCGCATCGAGAGGATGGAAGGACAAGCATGTGCCAACATCGTAAGGATGATGAGGACATTGCTGCCACGATGCCTACTGGACCTAGGCGCAGATATAGACTAAAGGTATGTCCATCCGGCTAGATCCCACAATTACAATTCAATTTGTCTCTTCCAACGTACATGATATGATCCTTATTGAACATTAGATATAATTTTAATTTTAATGTCCTTCAATACATCGCAAAAATCAGTTTTAATATAATTCTTATTGGTCATTAGGTATATATATATATTTTTTTGTTAACTTAATAATAATGATATCACTGAATTACTTTGACATGCTAATTTTCTAAAAATTAGGGGCCATGATCCATGGAGTTATCAATAAAGCCTATATGAAAAATTCAAACCTCCACAGTTATAGAAGAATTAGACTAATCCACAAATATTTTTTAAAAATTATCCATCTCTGCATTGTGAAAGATGATCCTTTCGCGCCTAATTTTGCATTCAAATTAACCATATATAGCATCATGAAAGGTAATGTAAAGTAATATGTGTATATACTTTGTACCTAAATTATCCACCTCAACCATAAAAATTAACAAGAGTATTTCAACTAATATAAGCTATTATGAACAATAATTCAACATCCATACGGCTAAAACTTACATTACATTAAACATTAGATTAAATACTTATTTTTATAAGATTATTAATCATAGAAAACATTCTTAGCAAACCATGCAGTAATGACACTTACAACTCACTATAAGTTATTCTAACACTCATGACAATGAATTTAGTAAATTATTGTCTTCTTTAATGTCTAACAATTTTGATTGAAACATTATATCATATGAATATTAGTAACATATTTAAGAATTATTTGTTTAATAAAACAGTACTAATATGATACAATAAATTCAACATCTTGAGGGATATATATTGTGTATGCTGAAATGACTATTTATGACATTGTCAATACTAAGAGGGTAGCCTAGGACCTAGCATATTGTTTTAATAAAATAAATCACTAAATTTTGAATAAACAATATAATTAACATTAGAATTTCAAATCAAATGTAAAAAATATTACAACAACTAGATCAAAATCTAAAGGTTAGAGTATAGATTTTCCATGTTATCACATAAACTAAAGGAATGAAACAAGAGTTTATACACTTCAAGTTTATTTATGTTTCAAATAAATGCATGTGGTGCTAAAAAAGATTAATGATAGAAATTAATACTCATGGAATTGGTACAAAAAAAAAATATTAATCCTAAAATTCTTCAAAAAAAGCTAAACCATTTTGCCATCAAATCAGTAGACATTAAGCACCGCTCTAAATAATTGTTGTTGTATGTGAGGAATTATTATGCTTGAAATTTGGGGAGGAGAATTAAAATTTAGGTTCATGTTGTCAAAATATAGACATCACCTAAAACTATCATAGATTGAGCAAATGTTTCAACTAAATGTATGTTGGAGATACATAGTGGTGCTATGCAAAAGAAAAAAAAAAGATATGGATGAAAAAAATATAAAATCAATATTTGATAGATTATCACAATTGAATTTAGATGATAAATACCTATTACAGCTATTATTTTAGAACATTAGTGAAAAAAATTAATATAACTATTTCTTATACTTAGTGTGTCACAAAATTCTAACCCGTGCGAGAGCACGGGTTGGTGAACTAGTAACAACAAAAAGGCGCGCAGCCGCTGCTTCTGAAAATCACTTCTAGGGAAAAATATTTATTGGCTGCAGTGACTGCAAATTAAAACTAATCAACGCCCATTTCTACTAATGATTGCTTAACATTACCCATCATTTTCACAAGTTCTGATTATAGTCAAATCCAAGAATGCTACGGTAGTGCAGCGCCAGAATATATATATACACTATAGATAGAGTTTTTAAATAGACAAAAGGAAAAAACAGGAAACATAAATAAATCTTGTTACCTTCGTTTCTCCGTAAGGTTGCCGCCGCGAACCTCCGCATCATATCTCACTAGCCTCATTTTTGAATTATGTTTAGGGGAAGAATAAGCAAGCTGGCACAGCGCGCATGGTGTGCGGTTCTCTTCTCGTGTTTAAATAGCCTAGTAGATCAAGATGGCGTGATAATGCCTTTTGCTCTTTTTGGTGTGGATATATGCTTGCTTAGATGGAGAGGAAAGCTGCACATGCTAACTGCCATGCAAAACATAATATACCAACAAAAGTAGAACAATACTATCAGTTATAAGACAAGGTAATTCACTCAAAATAAAGTAACTGTTTTATGTAGCCCAGTCCATCTTATTTACATGCTTGGATTAATCCCTGATGCATGTCATATGTCGTCTAATATAATCGATCGTAATCACAGAACTCGATGCAAATTATCATATTTTTAAGGCTTGCATTAGTTTCAGTTACGGGGAATGTTGTCCTGCATCAGGACCCTTTTTTGTCTACGAAGTATATGCACATTGTCTAGACACTTTGCCTTTTGTGTCGGACAGCTTCACAAATTAATGGAATCAGTTCTTTGCTCTGGGATGCTGCAAAGCTCTTGCTCAACCCTCATTACCAGCTGATACCCGAAGCATTGGTCTCGTCAGACATTATCAACAATATCACGATGACGATCGAAGTGACTGACAAAAGAACAAGTACGATTTTCTCAGCTATAAATTTAGTTCAATTTTGATTTATGCTAACTTAATTTATATAATTCTGATCAAGTCTTAGAAAAATCAATATATTAAAAATTACAGTTCCCTTAAAGGCTATTTCAAAACAGATTAATGAAGAATTTAGTGAAACTATTTTGATATTCTAGTTTGGTGCATTTTTCCTATAAACTTGGTCAAAATTTTAAAAAATTGACTTATTATAACAGCACTCACAATGCAAACTCTAAGATATAGATAGTTACTATAAGAGCGCTCACAATAAGAGCACTCACGTCAGAGATATAGATAGTTACAATAAGAGCACTCACATAGAGTCTAAGAGTATTGATTAACTTGAAGGTATCATAGACTTGAGTCTAAATAAGACTTGGGGACTTGTTTTTTTTATCTCTCTCTTCCATACGTACTAATCATAGTTGGGTATTGCCTTACCGAGCCAACGCTATTTGTCATATACTGGAGATGATTTTTGATTATCAACTGTGTCTTTTATGTACTTATCTGATAAGGTGGTGCTGCCATCACTAGCATTGTGCACATCACAGATGTAAATTTACAGACGCTTGATTTCAGCATCACTTAGTGACATAGCGAGCCATCACTAGTTTGCTTCTCTGGAGTAGTGATCTATCATGGAATGGAATCAAAATAAATCACAAACCAACAAACTCAAAAGAAATATAAATCAAACATAGTAATTGAATTCATCTCAAACTTGATTTGGTGGCACACATCAGTCTGGTCTGTGCAATTGGACTGTGAACAATTATTGGACTCAATACAACAATCTTAGTATCCAACACCTAGTACACCAATTTAAAACTCAGTACACACCTGAAACCCCAAATCGGAAAACTGGAAACACAGACAAATGTCCCATGGCTATTCCTGCGCTAGCTCCAAGCGAAAAGAATATAGGAGTTCATTACAAGTCTTCTTACAGAATATTTACGGAAGGCCGCTGATGTATTACAGTGACGTGGAGAAGTGTGTACCTCATTAAGCAGCAGGCTTTGGCATAAAAGGGCCTAGAAGACCCATGAGAACGAGAACATGCGTGATGAACTCCCCACCAGTGCTGAGATGCTCGTAGTGGAAAGCTGCCCCGCAACGAGGCGCCGTGTAGAAAAACATCTCCAGCCATACCTCGGAGATAAGTTCCCAGCGATGAGCTTCGGCGTCGATGTCAATCAGCTTCTGGGTCACTGCATAGGCACGAGGTAGCACTGGAGAGTAAATTGCTTCCTCCATACTTTTCAGAAGTTCCTTTGTCCTAGTGTTACTGGAGGTAGCAGCAGTATCCTTATTGCCTTGTTGCTGTTCTGCTTTCTTCCTAGCTTCTTCCTTCATAGCTTCAAACATGACCATGACAATTTCCTTCTCATCTTGCTGGTGAAGCTGTCCAAAGCATTTTGTGAGCTCTTCATGAGCTTTCTCGTGCACAAGGCGCGAGTTGGTTGTAAGCATGACATCACACTTGAACACCAGGTACATGATATAATGAGATAGCTCTCTGCTCAAGATCTTCTTCTTCTTGATTTCATCAGGTTCTGTGCCAATTCTTTTGTCCTTTGAGAAATAGCAAATCTCTGTTGCGATGTGCCAGATGAGCACGCTTGTTGGGAAATCAACTCTGTTGCTGAGGCTATTGTGCAGTGCGTCATAGCCTGACCTTTCTGGTTCATGAACTTGATGGTGACTGCTCATCCACTTCCCAAGTGCTCTCTCACCACGGAAGCTGGCAAAGGCCCATTCTTCTCTCTTGGTTTGCAGCAATAACAACCTGTCGAGGACGACCAACTTGAGATCGTCAGTAACAGGGGTGTGTGTAATATCAAAAAAGTTAGCACACCATGCACCAATGGGTTTACAGTTAATGATCCATTTCTTTATGGATGGCATGCATCCGTGGTAGTCCTCCACACTAATACTGTACCTCCTGGTCATGCTGTATTGTGCTAGCTCTTCGGACCACTGCTTTCTTGTAAGCCAACCTCGATGATTCATACAGCTCAAAAAACTCATGAATATACATTGATCCACCGTTCCAGGACGAAATGGTTTTCTCACGAAGGAGAGAATAGATGTGAAGGTAGGCAGGAGATCCAGGACTATGGCCCCAACCAGCAATATATAGGACACAGTGATGTCTGGTTTACTATAGTGGCCCTCCTTATGAGCAGATGCAAAGAGCACCAGGGCTGTCACGGTAGAAATACAATGGAAGAGGGTGTGTGTCAGGATCAAGGGGATGACTGTTAGGCACCGAAGAAACTCGTTTCGAATTACTGAACCAGCAAGTCGAGAAAGAACTAACATAGTTAATAATGAAAATGGTGTCTTTGTGTAGAGGAATAGGTAGGATTGTACCAGACGTGCGGCCACATACTGGTAGGCTATGCAGCGGTTTGTCCTATCCTTAAAGTCCTTCAGCATGTCCGGTAGCTTGTCTGCAACCATGGTCATCTTCACATCAT
>JADLZK010008336.1:0-87135 GCA_015847255.1 Hyparrhenia diplandra | reverse complement strand
GAAATGATCTAATCTTCAGAGGGTCCCCCTGCAAACCTGGGTACCTCAAAAAGCTTGCTGCTGGTGATGCATAGAGTTAAGCCATCCTTTTTTTTTCTCGAACACGTCTTCACGTGTCTTTTCATTAAGAGAAAGAAGCCAAGGCGGCTAACAAACGGTACAAAACACAACACGACCGCGACACAACACGACCACGAGGCTCGTGGCCACAACAAACAAAGAAAGAGAGGAGCCCGCCACCGAGCCACAAACACAACACGCTAGGCGAAATGCAGCATCGCCGGGCCAAACTTGGGCGACGTCATCTGAATAGAGTGGAAGTCCTGGTCGCCCGAACACAAAGCCAAGTATCAGGGGTGTCACACACTCGGCGGCGGCGCGAGTGGATCGGGAGTGCGGCGTCGGGTGGCCACGGCCAAGCACGGCGGCGACGGCGGCGATGGCGTCAACCCCGAGGCGACTCAAGCCGTGTGCAACGTCGGTGGCCACGGCCAAGCAGCGGCGGCGGCGACCATGATGGCATCAACATCCAAAAGCGAGCCGGGAGGCGAGCTGCAACACCGCCTGACCAAAACACGAGGGGCGCGAACAGAATGCGCGGTGGAGCTCGATCCCGAAAACGCGGCGTCGGTGGCCGCGGCCAAACCACGACGGCGGCGGCAACGTTCGCATCAGCCCCCGAGGCGGGGCGGGCTGGGCGGCGGGCGATGACTCGGCGCCGCTTGCAAGGCGGGGCCGCCGAGCGACAATGAAGATTGGGGTGGAACTTGCGGCGACGAGGAGCTCGATGGGCCCAATCCGAGCCTTTAAGAAGGGGATGGCCTTGTTGGATGCGGTTGCGTTGAGAAGTGCCCACTAGAACTTCGTTCCCGAGCCCACGGCAACCACCCGCGACGGAACTAAATGATGACGGCGCTTCAAGAAGGTGATGGCGGGCGCCACCGTCGATCGCCCAAGGCGCAAGGCTTGGGCGAGGAGGTTCACCCGGTGCCGTCGACCGTGGTTGCCACTCTGACGATCCACGCCGCCACCGGCGGCCCAAGGAGAATTTGGTGGTGCGCCGCGATCGCCGTCACGAAAGAAGTGGCGTCCTGCCCAAAAATGTAGCCGCGTGGCGGGAGCCTCGCCAGCGCCAGCACCGCCATGCGCGAAAACCTCGTACCCGCCCGGGGGTGTCTGCGACCGCGAGCGGGGCTGGGAGTCGCCGCATGGCGATCTTGGTGGCGCACCCGCGTCGCGCAAGAGCGCCGAGGAGGCGGGCCTCGCCAGCGCCCGAAACTTCCTGCCGTCGCGGCGGCGGCCATGCCCGTAGCGCGCCTTCACGGGGCGAGACCCGCCCGGAGCGGCGGGGCGCCGCCCGCCACGGCCCGCGGCGTGGGGGGCCGCCCGAGCAGCGCCGAGGTGGGGGAAGTGGCGGCGGCGAACCTCGCCGGGATGTCGCCGCCGCCCCTCGAACCCTGGCCGCCGCGCCGGCGCCACGACCACGGGCGGACGAATCGCGCCGCCCGGGGCCGGATCCGGCCAAGGAAAGGCCCGGCGGCGCCATCGCGGCCGGCCGGCGAGCGGAGTGGAGGTGGTGAGGACTGGGGGAGGGAGGGAGGCACGGGGAGACAACGGGGAGCGGGGAAAGCGCGGGGAGGAGCCTTGTTGAGCCCTCCCAGCCCAGCGCCCGCCCGCCGGCGAAGGAGGCGGCCCGGCGGCCCGTCGGCGTGGAGGGGAGTTCGGTGGCGGGCGCGGGGTCCCCAGTCGCCCCAGGAGGCGGCGAGGGTCCCGCATCTTTCCTCGAGTTAAGCCATCCTTAGGTGTTATCTTTGAACAATGGTTGTTAAATCCGGTGAAGATGCTAAGTCATTGTTAATTTTCTTTATTTCTTAAGCTCTACCTGTAACCCTTAACTTTGTACCTTGTTTCTTTGTTATTTTTATAAATTTTTCGGTTGGGGCTTCTGCCTCCAGTTTCCTCAAAAAAACTACAGATACAATTTCCCCTAAAGCATAAAACATGCTTCTGGCAAAGAAAGCAGTATAGAGCATGCATCTCCTGACATAGGTAGCATTTAGCAAGTTTAACCTTACACAATTACTATTACTATTTATATGAAATACAACACTAACATTCACAAACTTTCTGCTAAACAACATTGAGATAAACTAAAAGCATAGAAACTAGGTAATACCTGGACTTTATGGTCTTTTCAGCATACTCAAGAATACCATCAGACTGAAAAGAATCCCCTTGGAGATTTATATCTATAAATTGCAAAAGCGAACAGATGTCTTTTATCATTTTCTGTTTTGAACCTTCCTCTATAGCAGATCCGAGTTCAGATCTGATCATTTCCATTCTAAGCAAAATCTGCAGCTCATGCCTGGTACATTCTTGTTAAGGTAAACAAAACCACAAAAATTAACATATCAACAACATAGAACTGCAGATGATATGTCATCCAAAATAATTGCACAAGCAGAAGGAAAAGAATGAGAATTAAAAAAAAAGGATACTCTCGAAGTTTATAACATGTACTGTATTTTGTGGTTTGTTGTGATGCAGCAGACACTGAATCACTTCCTCTGTACTTCGTCACCAGTTCTTTGGGTTTCCTCAGCAAAATATTGGAAAGTTCACATGCAATTTTTGCACCAGAAACATCTTCTGCTTCATTGTGTTCAAAAGTACCTCACGGCAACCTTTCCGTGCTTAACCAACATTGCATGGACAGACAAGCCAACCAAACGTTCAGCTAAACTCCCCAGATCACCATCTTCAGAACAAAGACCTTGCTCAATCTTATGAGGGACACTTCGCAGAAATGCTTCTAAATCTTCCATAGAAGAGAACATTGAACTATCTTCACCCACTGATCTGTCCACTATACTGCAATCTGCTTCATCCACTGGTATGCCCACTTTACTGCAACCTGCCTCATCCAATGGTGTGTGTCCACCTTTTGGCAATCTGCTTCATCCAGCGAAAAGTTGACAAGACCAGCTGAAGCATCTTCTTCTGAAACCAGAACTCTTGCTTCTGAATCATCCTTTGAGGGAAGACACTTCTCTCCTTGTGTATGTGTGCTCGTTAGAGTACCAAGACATGATTGTTTCACCTGTTTCATCCAGCATTTCAGAAACCGCAACTTTTTGGATGTGGTACCATACCTGCTGAAATATAGGTCTTCCAAGTCCACCACCGGCATGCTTCCATCAGTGTGTTTGAGAAGCATGTCACAGAAGGAACTCCAGGTGGTCACCTCAAGTAGCTTACCGGCTAGCCTGCTTCTCTTCTTCTTCTCACTCTGCACCTTTTTCTCATCAGATGCAGCACTACCGGGCATCTCGGAAGCTTCGGCAGACAGTAGGCCTAAACCAGTACCACTCTTCTCAAAATGAAGCAAGGCACAGTTCATTGAGAAGGGCATGAGAATACCATCTACAGAGTTCCCATCTCCATCAGAAACTGAGACTACTGCACAATAGTTCCTTCCACTAAGGAAGACCAAAATTAGCTGCCAAATTGGCTTGGCGACCCCTAATCGTTCCTTCTCATCGCCAAGGGCCAATTCAAGGATCCGATGAGGAAAATACTCCTTATCTACAGATTCTTCCCCGTCACCCTTGCTCCCCTCTCGTTGGAACCCTCGAACCACGGCAACATCACCATCCCCACCCATCAACCGCTCCTCCCAATTCCCCACCTCACACACCCGACTTGACATGTATCCTACACACAGCATTGCAGCTGGCCAGCTGCAACCGTGAAAGAACCAACCACCTGGACCTCACAGCCCTTGCAGACGAGTGGCTTGCCCTCCACATCCGCGATCTCAACACCACCTCCCCTCGCCGTCCACCTTCTCCGCCGCCAAGTCCAACACCTCCCCACACGAGCGCCGGCGGTGCAACGGCGGACCCCAACGCGACCGCATCGGCGGTAGTGAACCACCATCCCAGCTCGGTGACCGCCCTCCTGATCCCCTCACTGGCGGAGGGGACGGCGACCCAGCACACCTGTAGGCCAATCGCCGAGAGACGGTCCCTTACAGGACCGAAAACCTTGCGAAATTTCTCGACGAAGCTGGCGCCGTCCCCGAACTCGTCGAATTCCGCGGCGGCCGTGAAGAGAGCCACCAAATTGGGCGGCGGATCGAAGCCGCTGCGGCAGCGCTGGGGCTCGTGGTCCCAGGAGTAGTCGTGCTCGAGCTGGAGGAGCGAGTTGGCGACGGACGAGGATGCAGGGACGCGCGGGTGCGCGGGTGCCGCCCGGAGCGCCAGGCGGCGGAGCGGGGCTAGGGACGCGAGGGTGGCCGGGTGGAGGTCGAAGGAGAAAGGGTGGGCGCGGCCGGGAGCGGCCTTGGGAGGAGGGAGGAGGAGAGGATCGGGGAGGGGGAGGAGAAGAAGAGGCGCCCCGCGGAGAGGGACGCCGGGGACCGGGAGGCGGCGAGCAGGGGAGGTGACGGCGGGCAGGACAGCGGCGAGGTAGGAGGCGCCGGGGGCCCGCGGAGGAGGCGGGGGTGCTTGAGCTGGGGGTAGGAAGGAGAGGGTCGAGGTCGAGGAGGGAGGACTACACGGCGAGGCTCGCCGGCGCCGGCCGTCATGGCGGTGGCGGAGGGGAAGCTCTGGTGGCAGATCTGTGTGGGAGGCGGGTTTGGATTTGCTTTTGGCTCTTCTAGAAACGAACGGAGGAGGATTTCCAGACTTTTGGCGGGAAGATTGAACGAGCCGGCGGAGAAGCGCGCGGCCCAGGGGCTGGCTCACTGCTGGTGGGGCCGGCGATCTAGGATCATGTGAATGCTCGGTTGGAGCAATTCCAGCGTGGCTTAATTAGACTCTCAAAACCAAAATTAAAGATTTGACACAAAAGGAAACAAAGTTTAATGGACACCTACTAGAGCCCTTGAATCTACCTCAATCCTTCATCGAGCTTTTTAGATCAGGTGGCTTATAAGTCAAGTCACAAAAGTCAATGACTAATCGTGGTTGTTTTGGTTGCAAATGACTTTATGTAAGAAAAATGGTGACTTATAAGTTTTAAGCAAGGGCAAACCAACTTATTGCTTATATGTCACCCTTGTTTATAAGTTGATGGTGTTTAGCAAAATAAGTCACTTATTTCACTTTTTTAACTTACTAGCAAAACATGCGCCTGCGTTGACCGGGTCATACGTGTCGATACTCATGCTTCGATGCCTCTCATCCGAGTATACAATTGTAGTATCTGTTCATACACATACATACGCATGCGCACCACCCGCGTACAAAAAGGTTCTATTCTACACAATGACTTGAAAGTTCACGTCGTTCGAAGAAGAGCAACGAAGTTTGTCGCAATATTCGTTGAGCGTCTTATGTGAAGAGAGACAAAGGCCTAAAAATCCAGACAAAGGTGGGGAAAACCCGGTAGGTGGAAAAAATCATGCGTCGAGCATGGCTCAAACACACGATGGGGAGAGCTCACCAAACGAGCTACCGCTCGTTCCCCAACTCAAAACTTCTAAATATAGGGTAGTACAATACCAAATTAAGAGAGCATAGAATAATCTATCCCTAATACATAATTTCAAAAATTTATGTTCTATCTACCAAATCTAGCAATTTTAAAACTTTATGAAAAACAAAATGTGACCGCAAAGGTAGTGATGACGTGACCTTAATGTATGTTTTTATTTGATTTATGGTAAATTTGGATCGCGGGTCATGATCCTAATTTAGGGTTCAAAATTTTCCTCATAAATTGTTGCCAACGTGACAGAGCACATGGTCAATTCGTGTCCGTCTGAGAACAAAAAAAAAAATGAAAAAAAAAATCGACGGATCCTCTAGGAGCGCCCGTGACCCACTCGTTCTGTCTCCGCCGCACACTCGTGTTCTTCCTCTTTCACTCGTTCCTCCTTCCCTTCCAGCCGCCGGCGCGCCGCACATATCGAGAAGGATGGCGGTGATCTGGCACACGGGGCACAACGTCAGGAGCTGCGATTCGCGACGGCAATGCCCCGTCGGCAGCTCGCGAGGCTGAGTCCCCGGCGGCGGCAGGCGAGGGCGCATCCCCGGCCATGCTCGCGCGGATCTCGCTGGGCTGGGCGGCCGCGGCCTCCATGGCGAGCAGGCCGTCTGGTGAACAGCGGGTCTTGGGACGCGGTGAGGCCTTGCCTCGATTCAAATTGTGATGGCCGCCTTGACTCGATTCTGAATTATGTGGTCTCGATCTAGAGTAAATATTGTACTCTATTTGGTCTCAATCTGAATTCTGATGGCCCTGATTCCGTGTTCTACTCTTTTGATTTGGTATTGGTCTTGATTTGGTATTGTACTCTATATTTTGTTTTGGAAATTTTCTGCTTTTATTAGTACGTGTTCGATTGAACCTCCCGGTCTTCTCAGACTCGGTCTCTCCTGCGTCGATGACGGAGAGGCGGACGAGAGGGGAACAAGCGGACAGAAAAGATTAGGGAGGCAGACAGAAATTTTCTCTCTTTAATAGTAGGTATAGATATAAGTTAGGTGGCTTATTTGGAACCAAAGAGAGTCTTATTCCCTATGGTGTTGTGGACGACTCCAAATTTATGTTGGGGTCCCTAGTTCGTCCTGCCCGAATATAGATCCACCATTGGCTCTATCTTTTGCTTCTTCATAGTCAGCAGATCTCCTCCGTGACTTCTCTACATCCTATCACCTGCGGACCTCCTTTGCTCGTCGACGTGGTGCTCGTAGTTGTCTACCCACAGCGCCCAAGCTGAGGACCCCACACCCTACTCCTCGTCTATGGTTGCCTATGCGCCTACTTGCGGTGAGGAACCCCACACCCTACTAACCGTCCACAGTGAGCCTTGCTCCCATCCGCGGTTGTTGCTTGCTACGAGCAACCGCACCCCTAGACACATGGCTGAGTTGTTCATAGGGAAGAAGATAAGAAAGAGGGTGACAAAAAAAGTCCTACATGTTATCCTCTACTAGAATGGTTTGTGGGCCATCACTGGAGTGCAACAAAAACACAGGCCAAGCCCTTAAATAAAAGGTATAATCCTTGTTTTGAGGGCTCCTACCAAATCGTCACTAGCTTTCAGAAGAAAATGTACAGTGGTGGTGCTTAAAATTAATCATATAATTAGTATCCGTTCCTTAAGAAAATGATAAGATCACACTGATGCTTAGTGTGTGATCTTATAATGTGAATTACAACTTATTTAAAGCACAATATTGTATGATGGAATTAGCTTCTGCAGCAGGGCTTAATGATGTGGGCAATACTCGTTTTTCTAAGAAAAAATTTTTAGTGCGCTGACAGCAGCCAATCAAGATTTTATCTATTCGACAACACAGCAAATAAATGACAGGCAGCCAAATCATTCTCCAATTAAAAACATGATGCTATTAACAGAAGTGGCCATCTTGATGCCTTATTTTACAAGATCGTCCCACATATGAACACAGTTTATTTGCTCTTATTTGCTTCGGTGCAGGATTCAGAGGTCTGTAATCTAATTGATAAGGTATCCATAACAACCAGGAAAAAAGTATACACAAACAATAATCGAGATCCAAAACAGTGTGATAAATCACTATTGAGCTGACAAAGCTTCTCCTGGACATCATCAGGGTACCCCAAAGAGTACGGAGCCACGCTGTGCTTTCAAGAATTGGTTACGCAGCTACCTGCCCAAAAAGGCTTTGACGGATCTGTAAACATACAAATGCCAAAGAAAGGTTGCCATCAGACCATTGATGTGAGGGAAGATGCATGGTAAATTGAACACAATCACTTCTGAAATCATAACGTCAAAGGAAACAGGAATATACGTGGCTTACCTCTGGCAGCTTCTTTCTGAAAACCACTTGTAACCTAGCATCTAGTGTGTTTTCACAGACAATCTTTCCATCTCGGGAAGCTAGCACAACTCCACCGGAGCTACATTGAGAGGTATAACAGTGAGCACTGTGATGCACAGTCTTATAAACATGCATTAAACATAATTAGAATATTCTTATAACCGACAGGAACAGATCCCATATGCTTATTCCAGACTCCAAAGAAGTGTTTCGCTCAAATATGATTATAAAGCTATAAAATACATTTCCTCCTATTCAAATTGCAGTGATGCGGTGATGCCATAAGAAAAAATTTAGAGGCAAAACTGAGAGAATAATAACATGCAAACACACCGTACAAAAGGTTCCATCAACAATGCCATTCCTTTAGACATTTATGACAACCGAAAGATAGTATCAAAATAAGGAATCTAGTAAACATGAAATGTTTGAACAGATGGCAGTAGACAGTACATAAAAGGAAAACTTGGTTCATATAATCTATGAAAAGAATGCAGCCTTACCAGGAGGGACCAGGTGCCTGGTAATGACTGGGAGCAGATGGCAGATAGATATGACGGTCTACCACTATCTCAGGAGGATATACATTTGCTTTATCTGCATACTCATTCCTTGCAGACTCCAAAACTGAATCAACAAGTTCAAGATCCTCCTTCCTGCAGCGGAGAAGGACAGCTGGTTCTTTCAGGCGCAGCAAACTCTGTTTAGAGAAAAAAAATCCATTAACTAAGGCTCAAATTCCTGAAGAATGGATATAGATAACCAAATATGTGGCAACGGGCCTGGTGCATGTGGTAGCGCTCTACCGCCATGTAACCGGAAGGTCCCGGGTTCAAGCCCCACCTCCGCATATTGCACATGGTGCGGGTAAGGCTTACGCGCTAAAATACCCTTCCCCCCGCCCCGCCTAGTGCGGGGCCTCTACGGCTGCTGGTACGCCCCTTTTTATGTACTCATGTACATTGAATAGATAACAAAATATGTGGCAACTATTGCAATTACTTTACAAGTCTAATAAAAAGTTACACCAAGAGCATGGTTAAAAAACATGACTTGCCATATTACCCAAAATCAAGCATGCTGTTCTTCAGGTGAGGAACATAACCATGGATTTTTCATAGAAAACCAAATTGTAATATATCATCTGCGAATATCTAGCCAAAAACAGCCAATTTTTATCTATATTCAGCTTGACAGTTTGATTGGTGGTATCTCCAGCAATGAGAACCATAACAGACTACCGATTCATAGCAACTGGAAATGACCTGAAAATGGAATACACAGCACAGCAGAAATAGCTTGTTTCCTAAAAAGGCCAGACCCAGTGCCAGAGGCTTCCACATGAGTGGGGTCTTGGGAAGGGATAAACTGGGGCAAGCCCACAAAAATATGCGGGCTTCGAACCCACGACCTGGTGACTCAGTGAGACAGCTCTCACCACTGCACCAGGCCTGCTCTTCAGAAATAGCCTGTCTTCTGTTTTTTTTTTTTTTTGTTCTCTGTGTTTAGTTAAACGAGCTGTTGCTTAAAGTAGCTGCACCAAGTTCATGCTCCATATTCACACAGAAGAATGTAAATTATATTCTGCTTACCTGAACAATAAGTATCTTGAGAAGTTTCTTGTAAGTGAGGTGGTCTCTACTTATGCACAGTAGTTCTTTCCTTGCTGACTCCAACATATCTGTTACCAAATCATCCTGAGCTTGAAGAACTTTAATTCTGGAAGCATTGAGCTGCATTGAGTAGTCACTGCATAGAATAAGACACAATAAGATCAGTGAATTGCTCTTGTTCTTTTTTTTTCAATATACAATCACGGGTATGCCAAAGGGGGAAACGTCCATAATGGCCTGTAGCAATCAGCTATGTCCAGTGTGAAATAGGCAAAACACATAAAGTCATAAGATGAGAAAATAAGAACTTAAGGACTATCGTTTACATTTTCTTCTTGATGCCAACTTGCTTCTCTTTACGATCATACTCCTGCCTGATCTTCTTCTTTTCAGCTTCCATCAGTTGCAGTTTTTCAATTTGGAACTCCTGAGTGGTTAACATACACATTAGTTCATAGAAAAAGTGGCAGACCTTTCAGATTTAAAAGCACATTATGCCAAATCATGACATCTCTCATTTCATGCTCTGCTGTGGTACAAGTGTCACCGACTCAATGTTGTCCAATAGCAATGTTGACGAAATCTAACAGGGGTGGACAAAGTAGTTCGTCCCTTATTTTATTATAACTGAATTTGAATTATACAGTTGCAGTAAAAAGGGCTTGTAACAGGAGTTGTACTAAATGCAAGACAAGCGGGGGTCTAGTTCAGCAGCACCACTGACGTACTAGCATATTTGGACTTCATACTAGAGAACTGGCAACGAACACAATGTCAGCAGTTGACAACACAGACAACTCCTCTTCTTAAGCCCCTCGCATGGCAACTTGACCACCACAGACCCCAGCATTGCCCGATCCCCGCTCAATTCGCTCGACCCACCACCCACCCCTACCCAAACGGCAAATTGCACGATCCTACCACGCCGCACGAGATCCGAACCAGTGCGACCCGGATCTCGCCGACCGATCACGGGATCCAGATCTGAAGACCCTCTAGAAGAGAATGCTTGCGCGGGGGAAAGGGCTGGGACACGGATACCTCGGCGGCGGCGGCCTCGATCTCGACGGCCTTCTCGACGGCCTCCTGGTGGATGAAATCCGTCATCTGCTTCAGCTGCCGCGACACGTCCACGTCCTCCATCTTGGAGGGCAACCACCTGTTCCGCTGCTCCGCGTGTTCTCAGGTGATCGCCGGGAGGCGGAGTCGCCGCAGCGGTGGGTTTTGCTGATCTCAAGAGGAGGCGATCGTGCCGATTCGTTTTTAATCTGACGCGGCCTCTGCCGGAGGAGAAGAGGTTTTGTTTGGAGCCCCTGAGATATTTTTTTTGTTTTTTTTTTTGAGATAATATCCGACGCGTACACGAACTTGGACGGACTAGTGGACCTGAACTTGGACCAGATAAAGGAGACCAGAATTAATGGGCTGGCCCCCTTAAACAGTTTCGGCCCAAAGAAACAACAAACAGACATTATCCTCCTCAAACTGACATTACCTACTTCCCTAAAAAAAAAAAGACATTACCTACAGTATCACATTTGACTCAAATCATTCCAGTAAAAAATAGAAATAATTCGTTGTAAGAAATTCTACCTGTCACATTTGACTTATCCAACCAGATAGAAAAGATAAATGATAGTGCCTCCTTCAACCAAACGTACCGGTTTTGCCAAACATATGTTTAACCTCTTGTTCATATAACTTGCAATATACGGACGTGTTAATAGTTAATTAATAATGTTTGTATTAATCAACTTAAATAGTAAAATCAACAGGCTTGGCTCCAGGTTCTGAATTCCTGACGCTTCTGAATTCATGTGCTGTATTATGCGTGATATATTTCGTTATAGATAGTGTGCTCAAGTTGTCAGATACAATCAGATTAGCAATTAACTGATGGCTCATCATTTGTGGTGTGTATATATGGGCATGCAGCCGGACCCGCCGGCCCGACCCGTGGCCCGGTATTTTGCCCGGCCCAGAGCGGCGGCGCGCCCGATCTGTCGGGGCGTGTGCGGGCGCTATCTTGGCCCGTGGCCCGTGGCGAGCACGCCCGTTATCAAACTCCCAAAACAAAAAGGAAAAAGTCTACTTTTGGTCCTCAACTTTGCGAAAGTCGATTTTAGTCCCCAACTCAAAAATAGGACAAAGCGGGTCCCTCAACTTTTCAAACGCGTGCGATTTCGTCCCTCGGCGGGTTTGGATGGTGGTTTATTTCTGATAACTCGGTTTTTCTCTACGATGACTTTGGTTTCGTTTTTCTCTTTTCTTATTTATTTCGGTGAATCTTTCAAAAATCATAGTAAATCACGAGAAAATTCATAAAATAGAAAATCTAATTTTGTTGGACTCCACATGAGTAGAGCTACGCAATGAATATATAATATGGTATACTTTAGTACAAAGTTTTTGCTAGAAGGTTTTGCCTTTTTTTTTTTTATTTATTTACTCAATCTTTAAAAAAATCTTAGTAAATTACAGGAAAAATTATAAAATAAAAAATTCAATTTTGTTGGACTCCCACATGAGGCGCGCAATAACACGATGCGTAGTTCTTGTGGCTCTTTAAACTGGGTTAGGTTAGCTAGGTTTCTTTGTCTTGATCTGGCATGCGTGCGTCTGCAGCTATGAACTTTGATCGATGGATCTGGCCAATAAATTAAATAGTACACCTATATATCTTTATTGTGTAAATATGCTCATGTGGAGTCTAGCAAAATTGGTTTTTCAATTTTATGATTTTTTTATAGTTTACTAAATTTTTTAAAGATTGAGTGAAATAAATAAAAAAAAGGCAAAACCTTCTAGCAAAAAACTTTATACTAAAGTATATCATATTATTCATTGCGTAGCTCTACTCATGTGGAGTCCAACAAAATTTGATTTTCTATTTTATGAATTTTCGTGATTTACTATGATTTTGAAAGATTCAAATAAAATAAATAAGAAAAGAGAAAAAACGAAACCACAGTTCTCGTAGCAAAACCGGAGTTACTGTAGTGAAACCACTGCCAAACCCGCCCGGGACGAAATCTGCACGGTTTGAAAAGTTGAGGGACCCATTTTGTCCGGTTTTTGGAGTTGAGGGGCCAAAAATCGACTTTCGTAAAGTTGGGGGCCAAAACTCCAGACTTTTTCCAAACAAAAACTACAAGTCTTTCAATCCTATCTATCTTTTGGCCTGCTAAAGGCCCAAGACACTAAACTTTACAAGACACGGCACAAGTCTTTCAATCCAGCCAGACACGTTCTCCTCCCGAGATCCCGTTCCCCACGGCTCGCTCGTCACGCCGCCGCTCGAGCACTAGCGTGACTCGCCCGCGGCTCCTCCACCTTCCTTGGCGCCGGCGGGCGCCAGCCTCCTCGCCTCCTCACGCGGTCGCGCTGCCTCGTCGGGCGGCGGCAGGACTGCTCGGCGGCAGCCCTCGCAGCCTCGCGCTCGGCGCTCCTCCCTGTTGGCGCAGCCGCGCAGGCAACGATGGCTGCTCCTCGCCACCTCGCAGCCGTGGGCGCACACCAGGAACAGCAGCAGGCGGCGGCGACGACTGCTCCGCCCCACCTCAGCGCGCCGGCAGCGGTGGCCTGCTTCCCTGACAAAGACATCGGGCGGCACAGCGAGGCACGGGCACGGCGGGCGGCACGGTCGGCACGGCACGGCCAAATGGCCCGCGTGCCGTGCCGTGGGCCGCCGGCCAGGCACGAGCACGGCGGCGGCACGGCCCGGCCGGCACGGCGGCACGGCGAGGCACGACGCCGAGTCGGCACGGCACGGCACGACGGGCCAGCGTGCCGGGCCAGCACGGCCCGATGCACATGTATAGTGGTGTGCAATCTGACCATATACACAAAGCACAAAGATCTTTATACCCATACTGCATATATATATACATGTACATACATGCATGAGAGATAAATCCTGAGCAAGCAAACACCCAAGAACACAAGATGTTGCCGTTGCCGGTCGAAACGAAACTCATGCAGGACTGCAGCAGTAGGGGAAGCTTCAGAAGTAGGGGAAGCGCGCCCTCATGGTCGGCGACGGGCAGGATTCCTGGCAGAGGGCGTCGAGCTTCCACCCAGGCAGGGGCACGGCGTCAACCGCGCGCCTCTCTGCTTTGCCGCGGCGGCCGGCGTCTGCCGAGGATGGAGTGCCAGGGCTGATGGGCTCCTTACCCGCCACCTTCGCCGCGTCGACGGTGCCATCGCCAGCCAACGGCCTTGCCGCCGAATCGATGGTCACCTCCAGCACCCTGCTCTTCGCCTCCATCTGCGGATCTCCCTGGAAGTCTAGTCCTAGGCTGCTAGCTGATATCTCTTCTTCACAGTAACTGGATATGGTTTGCAGTTTATATTTACTCTGCAAAGAAGGCGATGGATTTGTCTCCTTTTATGCCACAAGAGAAACGGATAAGATCAAACTGGGGTGGACATTGCTTCCCGGAGTTAGTGCTGACAGTGATGACTGGTAAGTGCATGATTATCTTCTTCTTGTTGGTTTTTTAATATTTGTGGCTGGCCTACGTTATCCTCTTTCAGAGGCAATCTTGTAGAATGCCACCATGTGTCAGCTATTGTACACGAAGTCAGCCACCAAATGACCAAAGCGCCAGGTAAACACATTCAAGAAGATAGCAACGCTGCAAAATATCCTGTGATCACTCATACTCAGGTGTCAGCAGTCGAGACAGGAAATGGTTACCATATTTTTAAGGTGTTGACAATACTCTTAAAAGCATGTTCCACGTACATGATCACCCAGAATCTGCAGAAGAAATGGATGCCAAGAATTTTCAGATTCATGGCTCTCATGTTAATCACGGCAAAATGTGAACAGGCACCTGCCCCCTTGAAGACCAAAATGAGCAACAAACAGTTCTTCTATTCCCCTGTCATCAATCTAGATTCTAGGATCTACACTAGCAGAGCTTGAACTACCAATACCAAAGGCCTATAGTACATGGCAACATACATGAGCACTTATACAACAGAAACAACAGGCATGGTGTCAGACCTGGAACCGGAAGCTATCACAGTCCGAACAGATTGTCGTTGGTGCCAAAGATGGATCCACCGAACTGCCTCGTGTTCAAGTCTCCCCATCCAAGGCTGACGGGAACCTGTCAAGCCACTGGGTGAGGATGGGGCCGTCAGAGTCCTCCACCCCATGCTGACGTCATGTCGATTGTGTCCAGCGCAATTGGATCCGCATCAAGCTTCTTCTTCGCCTTTGGTTCAGAGTGCAGCGTGAGATTGTAGTGCACATAGGCTTGGTCGGCCAAAGCCTCCTTGTCCAGCTTGTTGCGCTTTTCGTAGTGGTTCTGAAGGATTATACTCCAGTCTCTTTGGAAAGTCAGGGTGCTGCAAACCTGGCTGGTTATTCTCACAGCAGCACGTTGCAGTGATGGTGCTGAATCTCCATATTGTTCCCACCACATGCCTGAGCAGAAAAGCCATAAAAATACACTGAGAAAACAGAAATACGAAAGTGTCTAAACGATGTTAAGTTGTATCTGAAATATCTTCAACCTGGATTAATGCATCAACGTTCTAAGGTAATATTCACGGGCTACCAAAAAAAAAATGCAACAATGAGATGTACAACGACCTCAAACTCAAAGTACCATGCCGCTTAGCCACTTTGTGGAATGTAGGATTAAGCCCCAGTGGGGTACCAAGAGAAAAGTTCACATATAACAGCAAATATTTTGACTGCAAAATAACAGTATATGACATATTAACAATTAACAATATATAAATAGGTAGTAATACTGGATACCCCAAGTTCCATTAAAAATAATATTGGATACCACAAAACAACTTTAATGATGTTCGGTTAAATATAGCAACATGAATACAGAAAAGCAATTCAATAACATTAGAACAATGTTGTGGCATTCAAGAATATTATAAGCTGACATAAGACATGATATATGATGATGCATCCTCTTAATGGAATACGTGCAAAGCCATGTTAGTGAAAAAAAAAAAAAAAAAAGATATGATGCATACCTGGTGAGGTATTGTTGCGGGCCTCTTTAGCAATGTTAGAACCAAACATCCCTTGTGCCTTGCGGAAAGCATGCAATTGTGAAGTGATATCATGCCTTAGGTCAGGGGTTGTAAGAACCTTATCCAGAACCAGGTAGAACTCCTCCTTGATAGTACTGAAAAATTTTATTTCTGGGTTATATTGGATGCTTGGGCTCAGAAAGCGGCTGCTGAATGAAGAGGTGAATGCAATTCTGTCTGCCATTTCTGCTCCACTATGTCCAGAAATGATTTGCATTTCCCTTCATCCATTATGTAGTATGTCCTAATAGAGTCCGTCACTTTTGTCATAGACTCATATATATAACCAATGGCCGGTTTTCCTCCTGAAACATCCCTCATGACCCTCAGTAAAGGTTCAGAAACAGCAACTATCTCTTCGACTGCTCTCCAAAGCTCATCATCGTTGAGTATCTCAACACTAGGAATTGACCTACTTGAATATGACGAAGATGAATATTCAGTGCTGTGAAACATTTGCTTCAGCTTTGACCTGTGTTTTAACAAAGATTTCAGTGTGAAAAATCTGATACAGACTTTGTGATCCCTGAACAAACAAGCTCTTGCCCTGCCATGTATTTTCTCATAAAATCAAGAACCCACTTATTGTTGTAGATAAATCGTGTTATGGTCTGTGCTTGGCAGATGCACTGGTTCACCCAATCAATCTTGGAAAAGTCATCCAACATCGAGTTAATGCAAAAAAGATGCACAGGGGGACCAAAAGATGGTGTTGTAGTTCTGCATGATCAGCTTATCTATACTGCCATAGTTTATGTTTCTGTCAGCAATTATCTGAACAACATTCTCGGGGGCCGACTTCCTGGATCACCTCGTCAAAGAGATCATACAAGCCTCTGTGAGTTTTGAAGTGCGAAGAGGCGTCCACTGTTTTGAGGAAGAATGTCCCCATAGGAGACGCCACAGAGAAGTTGATCAGGGCTTTCAGCTTGTTATCAGTCCATGAATCAGCCAATATAGTACAACCAGTTGTCACCCAATCCTTTTCAATCTCTTTTGTTTTCTCCAAAATCTCGATTTGAGCCTCTGCAACCACTTGTCTCTCAGAACATCTGCTGGCGGCCCTCGAATCCCGGACCACCAAGTGCCTCAAGCATTTGCTGGTATGAGACTGAGTCAGCTATATTGTAGTCCAACTTATTCTCGAAAAGAACTCAGCTATGCACCGTTCTGCGTCAATTCTGAAGCGGCGGCGTGACTTGCTTGCAGCACCAGATAGTTTCGGTGCGGAGCAGACACTTCGGGACAAGAATCCGACTCTGCTCAGCAGCAACAGTAACAGCAGGAGAGCTTACTCGCCCGGAGAAGTAGACAGGGACGGGCCTCCGGCGCCCTTTTCGGCGCCACCGCCAACTCGGCTACGCGCTGCCTCTTGAGAAGCTGGAACTCCTTGTACTCCTCCTTGGCCGAGATGATGGCCTTCACCTTGTCAATGACGTCTTCCTTCACCTTGGTGCAAGGGTTCACCCCTTTGCTGGGTATCTGGGACAGGTGGAACTTGAGCCTGCTGATGCCGCCGTTGAGAACCTTGTGACAGAACCTGCACCTGACCTTGTTCCCATCCAGCTTGTCGCAGTACTCCCCAGCAGGCGTCTCTCTCCCGCACTGGAGCAGTTGGACAGTGAACGTGCAGGAAACAGGAACGCAGCACATTAGCATTGATACATGTAAGTTTTTTGGGTTATAGATGGTACAATCAGAGCAGGGAAATTACTTTATGGTGCGGCAGTAGGTCTTCAGGTTGTGTTATCTGCAAATGAATAAATGTACGGTCCATAAATCAATTAGTTTCAACATTTATTAAAAAAATGCTCCTGATGAAATGCAGGTATCGTAACTGATATATATGGGCATATTTGGATCAGCTACAGCTAGTTACTAGCTGGAGCTAAAAATTATCTCAAATTAGCTAAACAAGTGGTTGAAGGTTTAGCTAAAAGTAGCCCATCCATTAGTCCCGTTCATGTTTGATGCACTACCCACAGATTGGTAAGGAAAGATTGAAGTAACGGATGGAAGCAACGTATCACAGTGTGTATTTAGTTTCTACGGTCCTGCAGTATTTGAGAGCTGTATTGAATTAAGTCAGTTAAACGAAACCCTCCGAACCAGTTCAATTAGATCAGGGATGATCATGGGTCAGATTCTAGCCTCTATACCATGAACTATACCATGAACTGGCTTTCCCACTAAACTGCAACACTACCATATGGGTCTTGTTTGTATCAGTTGATACGAGGTCAGAAGCAGCCACGAGCTGAGCTGAGCAGCAAAACGTAGCGGCGACTGATTGGTCCCCGTTCCCCTTCATCAAATTAACCCGGTCTTCCTCCCCTCCAAACGCCCCGGATTTGAGCTCCCCGTCATGAGGAGCAGAAATGTTTAGTCCAGACATCCAAACCTCATGGAAGACGGATCCAATTGGATGGCAAGCCAAGCTACTAGCACCCCTAACTAATGATTCGCGAGAGGTCAAGTGAGTCGCAGGCGAGATAGATCTGGAAGGTCTCGAGCTCTGGAAGTCGTGGGAGGAGAGGAGACGAGCAGGCGGTGGTGGTGCTGACCTGAGCCGCCTCCGAGCTGAGGCGAGCAGAGCTCTTCTGCAGCTCCCGTGCCGTCCCGGGAGTTTATTTCGGTGAGGGGAGAGGGGATATTTTTCTTTTTTCTCCCCGATTTATCGCCGAGCTCTTGTGGGTGGTTGCTGCTGCTGCGGTGGTCGGCTGGCCGTCGCCGCGAGCGCAGAGGCTGAGCGGAGTCGTGGGAGCCTGCAGGGTGGGGGGAGAAGATAGGTGCGCGAGATGCCACGAGATAATGGAGAGAGTCTTGCTTGCTTGTCCCTTTCGGCAACTGCGAGAGAGAGAGAGAGAGAGAGAGAGAGGCGTGACCGCGTGAGGCGTCTTTCTCTCGTCGTACGAAAAAACATTTGGGCTAGGGAGATTTCGTGACGCAGGCCCTACCGCTAACATACTGGGCCTTGGTGGGCCGGCCCGAGAGCGAGGACGACCGGCGGCCCGGCGCGCAACCAAAACTGGGAGAGAAAAGTCGGTTGGTCGGTCGGTTGTTTCGTCGCTGCTTCCACCCACCACTAGTGTCCCGGTCCCGGTCGTGGTCGTGGATGAAAGCAGCCAAGCAGGACGAAGGAGAAGACGAGACGAGCGAGAGATGCCTCATCCGACGTCCGATAGTGGTTGAAGCGGGCGGAGCTGGTGGCGTAGAGCCTTGCGCGGGGTGGCAGGGGATGCCAGAAGTGTGTGTGTGCGCGTGCGCGGCGTGGTTGATGTAAGGCGCACGCTGGGCGAGCCGAAGGTGTTCGGCGAAATGCCTCGCCCAGAGAGCGCGTTGTGGGACCCAGCCTTGGTTCCGTTAGAACCCTCTTGGCGTCGACGAGGTAACAGGTAATGCCGGTCTCTTCATGGCAGTTGCGTGTGTTTTGTGTGGACAGAGACTTGGTTGATAAAATTGCTGGAAAATGGATGGACAATAAATCTACAATATTTTGATTGTTCTGTTTAGTTGACCTCAGTTCGCTCCCCAATAATGGAACTTGCTGCTGTGGCATGATAGGAACCACATGGCCGGGCAACCTTCTTGGACCAGGAAAATAGGCCATTGTGACTGGCATACTCTTAACTGGTCAGTATCTCTTCCTTGTTTTGCATATATATGTTTTGTTAGGAGGGAGTAAGCGTATACAATATTGGGTTGACAAGGAGATCGAAGTACCCCTAGAATGGTGAACACAAGCAGTCTGAGGTTCTCATACTCATCCTCCTTTGCTTTACTACTCCCCTCCCTGATCAGCCCTTTCCTTGCTGCAAATAGTCCATGCGACTGGTACTGTTGACCGGCGAGCAAGTCTGTCCCTTAGTTTGCATATACTGTGTGGGTTGGGAGGGCGAAAGCATATACGTTGGGTTCGCAAACGAGAAGTACCCCCTCCGAGATGGTTGTTATTTGTCTGATTCTCTTGTGGAGGTCCACAAGGAAGCTATTCAAGGCTACAACAGAGGATACCAATGGAAACCTCAAGCTTTTCTCTTTTGCACAAATGAAAGTCATAACAAAAAATTTCTCTGAAAAACTCGGAGAAGGAGGCTTTGGCTGTGTTTTCAAAGGGACGATGGCAGTTTCCACTTCGGTGGCGGTCAAAAGGTTAAAAGGCATGGTGCAAGGAGATAAGCAGTTCCGAGCAGAAGTGCAAACTATCGGGAGGATTCAACACATAAACCTCGTTCGGCTGCTTGGGTTTTGTGCTGCTGGTAGGAAAAGGTTGCTGGTGTACGAGTACATGGTAAATGGTTCTTTAAGTTGTCATCTATTTTCTGAGAATTCTGCAAAGCTGAGTTGGGAGCTGCGTTACCACGTAGCTTTGGGAACAGCAAGAGGTTTAGCTTATCTACATGAGGAATGCGAAGATTGTATTGTACATTGTGACCTGAAGCCGGACAACGTACTCCTTGATGAGCTATTTCGTCCTAAGATTGCAGATTTTGGGATGGCAAAACTTCTTGATCGAGACTACAGCAGGGTACTAACAACAATGCGAGGGACCATCGGATACCTTGCGCGGAATGGATCTCAGGTGTACCAATCACGCATAAGGCTGATGTTTATAGCTACGGGATAATGCTTCTTGAGATCATATCTGGGCAAAGGAATTCGGAGAAGATTAAGGTGGGGAAGTTCACTTACTTTCCATCCTATGTTGCAGTTAAGTTGAATCAAGGAGATGATGTCATGTGCTTGTTAGATAGCAGTCTGCAGGGTAATGCTGATGCAGAGCAGCTAGAGAGCCTGTAGAGTCGCATGCTGGTGCCTCCAGGATGCTGAAGATCATAGACCGATGATGGGGCAGGTTGTTCGTATGCTCCAAGGTGTCATGGATGTTCAAGTCCCTCCTGTTCCGAGGTCACTGCAAAACTATGTCGGTATGGAGGATTCTACCTCAACAGGTTTTTACGTTTCTGAAGGCTCGTATTAGTCCAATGTGAGCCTTTTGTTCTTTTGATGTATACTGCTTTAGAAATGTATATGTCTGAATGAAACACAACTGCTGTATACTGCAGTTTTACTTATTTACGGACTCTAGGAAATCTATCAAAATTTGGTATTGAAGTTTTTGCTGTTGGACTTTGCTACAGTAGTCGATAAGAGAGGTGCTTGATGCATCAAATTTTGGACTTATGGTCACTGAGCAGTTAACATTCAATTTTTCGTTGATTATCTGTAATCTTTCGAACAATACACCATGGATTTGGTTGAGTATCTGTAATCTTATAGGAGTATAAATCTGGAAACAAATTGTTGACGCGAATTAGGGTTCGCACCAAACACACTAAGATGGGTCTTAGACGTCCCAAGAGGTTGCAAACAACCTATGAGCATCAAGAACCGCAGCGTGATCGACAAGAACGATCAAGAGATCGCTAGAGCCGATGTAGAGCTCGGTTTCGGCCGAAATCGACCTTAGGCCGCCCTCAATGGGGGTTCGTGAGTGTTTCATGCACATTAAATCTGCAACATCGTCAAAAACTTCACTTTTTGCATTAAACGCCTAGGAGAGAGAAGGAGAAAGTTTCACCATGGTGAAACCTTTGGTCACTGTTTCACATGCATTGGAAACAGTGTGAAACCCCCGTTGAGACAGAAATAGAGTTTCACCATGGAACTATGTAATTAAAAAAATCCAATGAGAGAGAGGTTTGTGAGACCCTTGAGCCTATGAAATTGTGCATCGAGGGAGACGTCTATTTCATGTCAAAGTTTCACATTTTGGAAACCGGGAGGTGAAACTCTCCATTGAGGCTGAGTTTTGCTGATGTGGCGCTGCATTTAATGCGTATGAAACACTCTTAAAACCTCCATTGAGACCGGCCTTAGAACGCCCTCTAGAAAGATCCGTCGGGAGGACGACGTGAGGATTGCCCTAGGATCGGCAAGGCCACCTAGAACGCCGACGAAATTTGCGGAGGAGAACGCCGCCAAACAAAAAGGTGTAGAGGGGTTGAGGAGAGAAATTAGGGTTTGGTAGTTGCGTTTGACTAGGTGTAGATGGGATTAAATCGGTCATGAACCTCTCATTATATAGAGGGGGTGGTCTTATCCCCTTAGGAACCGCCACTAGGACCTTCCAAAAGCCGATCTAAAATGAATCGGTTCGATCCACGAACTCCTCGCGCCGCGCGCACGCTGCTGCCGGACGTGATCCGGAGGAGTCGCGGCCGCGGCGCGCGGCGGGCCGCCCGCCACGGCCTCCCGGCGGCGAAGCGGGCGCAATCCGGGCGCCTTGCGCTCGCGGAACCAGCCGGGCGGGCCCGGGTGCATGGCCGGGTCGGACGCTGCTTTACGACTCATGGCGTCGGCGCATGTTGAGAAGGTCGGTATTTTAGTCGGGATTCTTCAATCTTTGGTCTTAGAAGACGGATCAATTGGATCACAAGCTAAGCTATTACCACCCCCTTGCGTGGGGCCACGGACCCTCCTCGGCCGGCTCGCTTTGCTCCGCCGTCGCCGGACTGTGAAGCAATTGTAAAGCAACCCACCCTCCTCCCTATCCTCTCTCTTTTTTTTTTTTTATGTCGGGTTGGGCGCGGGGCGGGGCCGCCGCCGTCTGGCCCGCCCGTTTCAGCGTTTGTGTTCGTCTGTGGGCCCCGGTTGTTCCTACGGCGACGGTGGCCAGAGCCCTAATCCTACCTCCTGCTAGGATGGGCATGGGCGGGCTAAGGTGGGGTGGGGTGGGGTGGGGTGGGGTTCCGGCGCAACGCTCCCCGGCCCGGGGTGGAATTAGAGTTTAAGACCGTAGCAGCGGGATCATCGGATCACATTCCATGTGCGATCCACGCCAGCGATCCACTTCGTTCCCGACCCGCGTTAGAACATCGTCTCGCGGAGGGCGAGGATCGCCAAGCGTCGTCCGCGTTCCCGGTGACTAGGGGCGGGGACAAGAAGACAGGTGCGCTTGAAATGCCACGAGATGATGGAGAGATGACGACTCTCTTTCTCTTGGCTCTTGTCCCCCTTGACAAGTGCGAGAGAGAGGCGTCGTCTTTTCCGAAAACAATTTGGGCTATGGAGATTTCGTGAGGCAGGCCCTACTCCCTAGGCTTACATACTGGGCCTTGGTGGGCCGGCCCGAGAGCGAGGACGACCGGCGGCTCGGTGCGCAAGCAAAACTGACCGGGGAGAAAGTCCGACGGACAGTTCTCGGTTGTTGCCTCGCAGCTGCTTCCCTTCCACACGGTAAGCAAGCAGGAGACGGGGAAGACGAGGCGAGCGAGATCCTGCGTTCAAACGTTCAACAATGGTTGAAGGGGGTGGGTCTGGTGACGTGGGCGAGGCCCGGACGCGGTTGTTTGCGGCCCGCAGCTTGACTGACGACTCAAGTCAGGCGCGCTGTGCCGCTGTGCGTGCACGCTGGACGAGCCGAAGGCGTTCGGCGAAATGCCTCCCTGCCAGAGCGCGTCGTGGGCGAGTCTTGCATTCGTCGTGAGAACTCGATCGGCGCCAGCAAGGCAACAGGTAATGCCAGTTTCTTGATGTCAACTCTGTGTATATGTGTGTGTGGTTTCAGAAACTTGCCTGAGCCCTGACCATGTCACTGCAAATTGGAGAGCAATTCGGCATCACGTTGACTGGACACCAGATTTTGCAAACATTATTCTGTTTAGAGTTCAGATATAGTAGGTCGGTAATTCATGTACTAATAAAATGTCAGCCTCAATTCAACACGCCAATAATGGAACTTGCTACTGTGTCAGGATAGAATCCAGGTCAACCTTCTTAGCTTGGACCTTGAAAATAGGGGTCTGTTGACTGACGACCATATCTCTTCCTTGTGTTGACAAGAAGTACCCCCTAAAATATCTGTTCGGTTAGCTTGGACCTGGAAAATAGGCCATTGCATATATATCTGTTCGGTTAGGAGGGACTAAGCATATACAATATTGGGTTGACAAGAAGTACCCCCTAAAATGATGGACACAAGCAGTTTGAGGTTCTTATACTCATCTTCCTTCGCTTTACTCCTAAATATTGTAGTACTTGTTTTAAGAGAAATGGAACACGTCGAAAGCAAATTAAAAACTACCTTGATTTGGCATAAGTAGAAATTGTACGACGACATGATAGGTGTCGGGAAAAAGATGAAAGAAAGACGGCAATAGTTTTAACCAAAGAAATTGATTGGTGATAAATATATGCTTGTTTGTGCCGATGAATGCAATTAGATGACTAATACATCCAAACAAATAAAAATATTTACAAAGGTTATTTTAAGAAAAATCCAAATGTTATATAATAAAACGAAAAAAAAAAGTTACCGACGCTATTTGTGTGGGCCTCTAATACTAGTATGAAAGAGATGCAAGTGGACATCATGTTAGTTGTTGACTGCTAACCAATTTTGCATATTTTTTTTCCTGTATAATAAATAAAGTAATAGAAAGACTGAAATATCTGTGTCTAGCTCAATAGCTCCCACAAATAATGGACTTGCTATCGTGTGATGCTACAAGCCAAATGCCACTGGCAACCATATCTGACCTGAGAAAAATATGCGAGGACACTCTTGACTTATGAGCAGAGCTCTTCCTCTCTTTTTGCTGCTTTTGCATGTATATAATGATACTCTATACTACTTGGTTAGGTGGGATTGAGCACATACATCAGTTACCTGGCGAGCAAGGAGTATTCCCTGAAATGGAGAAGGCAGGCAATTGTAGGTCCTTGTTCTCTTCTTCCTTCGTTTTAGTACTTCCCTGCCTGGTCAACCTTGTATATTCATGCTGCAAATTTGCATATGCAATAGACACCATCCTTCCAGGTCAAATCCTAAATGTAAACCAAAGTCTAGTCTCAAAAAATGGTGCCTTCAAGTTGGGTTCTGACTGCACGAATCCTCAAGATGATTTTGATTCCTTCTGTGGTTTGGGCATCTGGTTTGCTAACTCATCATCTTGCAAAAAATATTTTCCTGTTTGGCAACCTGCTCTGGATCCCGGTGGTGGTTTTTCTCATCATATAACCTCTCACTCTCAGAGGAAGGCGTGCTACAGATTCATGACGCTTATTTCTTTTATTGGTCCTCATCACCCTACATGAGAACCACTTCTATCTCTGCTGTTGCAGTGCTTCTTGACAATGGAAATCTTGTAATAAGAGACAAAGCAAACAGTTCCATGGTAATTTGGCAGAGCTTCGATAGCCCAACTACTATACTGCTCTCTGGAGGATACCTAGGATTCAATATGATTACTGGCAAGAACGTCATGCTTGTTAATTCTTTTTATTCTGTTGGCCTTGGGTTAACGCGATTGGGCTGAGGGAAATTGAGAAGGAGAGGGTTGGACGGCTGCTACAGTACCCACGGGTACTGTTCACGAACCGGCGACGGCTAGGGTTCGGGGCTGTAGAGGCGCTTGGAACGCCGGCCACGGGGGCTCTGCCTGCCACGGCCGGCAAGAGAGAAGTTTTTCCTTCTTAATCTCTTGCTTAATTTTAGATTGATACATTTTCTCTCATTATATAGAGAGGTTTGACTTGGCCCCTAAGCAAGACACTAATTAACCCTAATGGGCTAAGGCCCAATAGGCCCTTGACTCCTCTAACACTACTCCCCACCCGGACTTGCAGCTCGTCCTCGAGCTGCAACCTAACGATGACACTAACAATGACTCGAGACACAAACCTAACACTTAAGAACAAGCCTTTTACATCTCGGCTTATTTTAAATAAATTGTGACTCTTTATTGGTGACTTTTGAAGAAACAGCTGACACCCTCCGCATGCTAGACCTGCACGTGTGTAGCCGCCTGGATCCCATGGAGACCATCGAAATGAGAGGGTTGCACGGGAACGGCTGCCTGGAACTAATTGCAACAGCGACCAGCGAAGACGACCTCGCGGCGGCCGGTAATGGAAAGCGGTGGTGCTAGGCAGCGCATCCCCACCGGTGACAAGGAGGAAACCGCTGCCGCCGCGAGTTGTAGCTTCGCCCGATCAAGGGAACACCATGCTCGCGCATGGCGACAACAGCGGCTTGTCCTCGAAGACCGCGTGCACCCGGCTGCAGCCGCGGCACAGCCAACACCTGGCGCCCAAGCATCTTCCCTGTCGGCTCCGTCCGCGATGTCCACCGGCCGCTTGATCTGCGGCGGTGTGCATGGATGAATCAGGCTGCAGTCGCAAAAGCGCCGCGCGCCGGGCGTGCTAAGAGGCAGCGCCAGCAGCTTGCGGCCGTACCACCGCCGTCGGCCGGATCTCTGCTGGACATCGGTACCCCTATAGAAGATCCCATCGGTGAATGGGTGTTGTAGGATCGGGCCGCTAGGAAGGACAATAGCGCCGGTGGTGGGTCTTTGGAAGCGACCGTCGGCGTGGCGGCCGGGGCGTTCACCCTCGTAAACACCGACCCCACCGTCGATGCCATAGCATAAGGCGGGATCGACGAAAGAGAGGGCAGCATCCATGGCTGTGGTGGCGGCGGTGGTGGAGCGGATGGCTGCACACCCCCGAACGGTGGCAATGCTTGGTAGATCGCCCGGGGACGGTGGTTCTCCACCCGTGTAATCCGGCGGTCCCGGATCAGCCATATGGTGTTGAAGGCCGCATGCGTGGCAGCCATGAGATTGTTGAACGCTGCCGCCACCACGGCCCTCGCGGGATCTTGGCGTAGGACCGCCCGGCACTTCGAGTACACGCGCCGGCGGCGCTGCGGAGAACAGATTGGCGGCGCTGCGGAGAATAGGGTCGGCGCGGGGAACAAGACCGGCCATGGCCGCCATGGTGGGGAACATGGCCGGCGTAGCGGGGGCGTGGGGGTGAAGACGGCAAAGACGCAGCCAGAGGCGGTGGATCAAGGCCCGATCTCCGATACCAGTTGTTATGGACGGTGTTGGGGCTGTGTGGATTGAGGAGGAAGAGAGATGCGATTGAGGGCTGCTGTGCTACAGTACCAGCGACGCTACAGTACCGCGTGTACTGTTCATAGATTGGCGGCGACGGCTAGGGTTGCGGGGGCACAGGAACGCCGGCCGCGGGGCTCTGCCCACGGCAGGCAAGAGAGAAAAGATTTCCTTCTTAATCTCTTGCTTAATTTTAGATTGATACATTTCCTCTCATTATATAGAGAGGTTTGACTTGGCCCCTAGCAAGACACTAATTAACCCTAATGGGCTAAGGCCCAATAGACCCTTGACTCCTCTAACATATACACTGTCATTGGATACAACTAGAAGGAGAGGTGCGAATTGGCTTGTAGTCCAATGGTAGGACGGTCCAGTGGGGCGCTACCCACCGGGGTTCAAATCCTGGTGCTCGCACCTTTCCCGGGATTTTTCCAAGGATTTACCGGCGTTATGCATTAAGTGGTAGCGGCGTTCCCGTCGGCGACGAGGCGCCTATGGTGACTTCGAGAATCTCCGAATCTGCCAGGCCCCAGGTCCTTGGAGGTGCTCATAGGGGTAGGGTTTGCGTGCGTGTGTGTTCATAGGGGTGAGTGTGCGTCGCGTGTTGTGAGCGTCTGCGTTGTCTTGTGTAATTCTCAAAAAAAAAAAAAAAAAAAAAAAAAAAAAAACTAGAAGGAGAGGTTTTATTATACAGCAGAGTCCTGGTGATCTCATATTTGCTGGTACCTTCCCTAGATGGATCGTTATTCATGAACATGAGGACTATGCACTAACATTCAATCTTGCACATACATACATCTAGATAGATTCGGGTTTATTAGACTTGCTAAACAAGAGGCATGCGATTCCATACTATGGTCTGCCCCAGAAAGTTTATGTGACTTCAATTCATACTGTGGACCTTACGGCCTGTGCAAAAGGTAAGGCTCTTGCATGTGCCCTGTTGGTTTTGATACACCATCAACCGAAGCATGGTATGCTGAAGGTTGTTCAAGAAAGGAACCTATGCGTTGCGAAAACAATGCTACACATCCAGAAGTGACATTTAATATAATAGATAGCATCGTTAGATATCCTCAGTTTGCTTTGACGCTGGAAGTTACAAACATGAATGAGTGTGAATCGTCGTGCTTAAGGGACTGCGCTTGTACTGCCTTTGCTTACAATACAAGTTGCTTAGTCTGGTATTGGAAGCTGTGGAATACAGACTACAGTAGCGCTTGACTCTGGTACAAAAGGCAGCCGTATGTACATACGTGTAGCTACCAAACAACAATCAGGTTCTCGAACTGTTCCATGGAAAAGAGTGGTTCTTGAATCAATGATCGGTGTGACAGCCTTCATTGTTTTTAGTCTGATTGTTTTGTTGAGACAAAGAAGAAAGCTTGACAAGGCAAGATCAGTGGGTGACCATGGAAGTCTTGTGGTATTCTCGTTTGTGGAAATAAAGAAGGCAACTAAAAAATTCTCTGAAAAACTTGGTGAAGGAGGATTTGGCTGCGTTTTCAAAGGGATGTTGCCAAGATGCACTGTTGTGGCTATCAAGAAGCTAAAAGACCTCAAACAGGGCAACAAGCAATTTCGAGCAGAGGTGCAGACCATAGGTATGATTCAGCACATCAATATTGTATGTTTGCTTGGGTTTTGCAGCGAAGATAGTGGAAGGTTCCTAGTGGATGAATATATGTCAAATGGTTCTTTGAGCAACCACCTGTTTTCCAAGAGTTCCTTTAAGTTAAGCTGGGAGCAGCGATACTCGATTGCATTCGGAATTGCACGAGGACTGGCTTATCTGCACGAGGGTTGCAAGGATTGTATTGTACACTGTGACATAAAGCCAGATAATGTGCTACTTGATGCAGAGTTCTGTCCGAAGATTGCAGACTTTGGCTTGGCAAAGCTTCTTGGTCGAGACTTCAGTAGGGTACTGACAACAATGAGAGGGACCATTGGATACCTTGCACCAGAGTGGATCTCAGGGCTACCAATAACACATAATAAGGCCGACGTCTACAGTTATGGAATGATGCTCTTTGAAATCATATCAGGGCAAAGGAATTCAGAGAAAATTAAGGAGGGGAGGTTTACTTACTTTCCAAGCTATGCTGCAGTTAAGGTGAATGAAGGAGATGTCATGTGCCTGCTGGACAGTAGTCTGGAGGACAATGCTGATGCAGAGCAGCTAGAGAGAGCTTGTAGAGTTGCATGCTGGTGCATTCAGGATGCTGAATATCACAGGCCGATGATGGGGCAGGTTGTTCACATGCTGGAAGGTGTCATGGATGTTCAAGTCCCTCCTGTTCCCAGGTCACTGCAAAACTACATCGGCATGGAGGATTCTACCTCTCCAGATTTTTACATTTCTAAAGGCTCTTTTTAGTCCAATGTGAGCCTTTTTATTATTTATTAAACTGTTTCAGAACTGAATCTGAATGACACATGCACGCACAGTTGTTGTGTATTGCAGTTTTACTTATTCTCGGACCTGTAAGAATGTTGTATTGAGTATTGCAAATGTGTTAATTTTTTTTATTGATGAGCTTTGCTACGGTACTCGATAAGTGATGTTATGTATCACATTTAGGACTTATGATGATGAATTACTGAACAGTTAACATTTTTTTTTTTTTTTGAGTAGTTGTAGTCTTTCTAAAATGCACCATGGACACCTTGAGTTTTACTTGTGAAGCAAACTTGTGTGTGAGACTATGAGTAGATGGTAAATGGTTCTTTGAGCAACCAGCTGTTCTCTAGGAGTTCCTGTAAGTTAGGCTAGGAGCTGTGGTACTCGATTTCACTTGGAACTGCACGCAGACATACTTATCATGGTAAAGAATTGTATCGGTCACTTGGAGTTACTGATGCAGAATTATGCTCTAATATTGCAGATTTTTGGCATGGAAATGCTTCTTGGTTGAGACTTCAGCAGGGTGCTCACAACAAGGCGAGGTACCGTTGGATAAGGCTGACGTTTATAGCTATGGGATTATGCTTCTTGAGATCATATCTGGGCGAAGGAATTCAGAGAAGATTAAGATGGGGAAGTTCACTTACTTTCTATCCTATGTTGCAGGTAAGTTGAATGAAGGAGATGATATCATGTGCATGTTAGACAGTAGTCTGGAATGGAAGGGCAATGCTGATGCAGAACAGCTAGAGAGAACCACACCGATGATGGGGCAGGTTGTTCACATGCTCGAGGGTGTCATTGTCATGGATGTTCAAGTTCCTCCTTTTCCAAGGTCACTGCAAAACTATGTCGGCGTGGAGGATTCTAGCTCTGCAGATACAGTTTCTGAAGCCTCTTTTTGGTCCACTGTGATGATTTTTTTTTACAACATCTTCTCTTTATTTCTGAACTCGGTGAACACACTATGCTAGTTTGGCGTGTATACTGCAGCTCTAAGCAATGCCTTCACGTTTTGTAGGGGTTCTTGAATTCGTTTTTGTAGACCTGTAAAGAATGCTCTCATTGATTGGGTGAAACAGAGATGTATAAATATTTTCTCGTTTGTGCAAACTGCAAAATAGACATGTTGACGGTTGCATGTTCTTAGGGTTTTTTTTTTTTTTTTCCTGAAATTTTGAGTACTTATAAACATTCGGGCTGGGGAGATTTCGTGACGCAGGCCCTACCGCTAACATACTGGGCCTTAGTGGGCTGGCCCGAGAGCGAGGACGACCAAGCTCGGTGCGCAAGAGCACAGAGAAGCAGTCCATCGGGTTTGTGAATGAAAGCAGCTCTTGGTTGCGAGGAAGGGGAAGACGAGGCGAGCGAAGATGCTGCGTTCAATGGAGAAAAACGCGGTTGTGCGGGTGGAGCTGGTGGCGTGGGCGAGCACCCGACGCGGTTGTGCGAGGCGCGACTGACACTACTTCAGGCGCGCCGGGCACACTGGACCATCCCAAGGTGTTCGGCGAAATGCCTCGCCAGTCGCCCCAAGAGCGCCCGAGAGTGTCGAGAACCCTGTTGGCGTCGACGAGGTACTAACAGGTAATGCCGGACTCTTCACGTCAGTTGCGTGTGTATGGCGGCAGAGACTTGGTTGTCAAAGTTAATACTGGGAAGTGGGTGGACAATAAGTCAGCATCATGTTGACTGCAAACAAGATTTTGATTCTTCTGTTTATTAGTAGTTATTATTATTATATAAACTTCGACCTCAATTTGCTTCCCAATAATGGAACTTGCTACTGTGGCATAATAGGATCCATATGCTTGGCCAGCCTTCTTGTTGGACCAGGAAAATAGGCCATTGCCACTGGCACACTCTTGACTGGCCAGCAAATTTCTTCCTTGTTTTGCATATATAAGTTCGGTTAGGAGGGACTAAGCATATGCAATATTGGGTTGACAAGGAGAAGTGCCCCCTAGAATGGTGAACACAAGCAGACTGAGGTTCTTATACTCATCTTCCTTTTGCTTTACTATTCCCCTACCTGATCAGCCTTGTATTTCCTTGCTACAAATTAACATATGCATCAGACACCCTGCTCCCTGGTCAATTCCTGAATGGAAATAAGAGCCTCATCTCAAAAAATGGTGCCTTCAAGTTGGGTTATGACTGCTCGATTCCTAAAGATGATTATTGTGATTTGGGTATCTGGTTTGCTAAGCCATCATCTTGCAGTCGTGAGTATTTTCCTCTTTGGCAACATAATCGATACTCTTATGATGGAGGATCATCATATTACCTCTCACTCTCAGAGAATGGTGTGCTAACTTATACCATAGATGGCTATCAAAGGTGGTCCACGCCGGGCACTAGGACCACTTCTATCTCTGCTATTGCAGTGCTTCTTGACAATGGAAATCTTGTAATAAGAGACCGAGTAAACAGTTCCATGGTGATTTGGCAGAGTTTTGATAACCCAACTAGTGTACTGCTCTCTGGACAACATCTGGGATTCAATAAAATCAACCGCAACAATATCACCCTTGTAAATTATAGTCAATTTAGTCTGTCATTGGATGCAACTAGAAGACGAGGTTTTATTATCCAGCAGGATCATAGTGGTCAGATTTTTTGCTGGTACCTTCCCAGGATGGATGGAGATTCATGAAGATGGAGACTATAAGCTAACGTTCAATGATGCTTATACATACATACATTTAGATGAATCTGGTTTTATTAGATTCGCTAAACAAGGGGAATGCGATTCATTTTTGTGGTCTGCCCCAGAAAGTTTATGTGAATTTGATTCATATTGTGGACCTTACAGCCTTTGCACATTGTCGGGCTCTTGTATATGCCCTGCTGGATTCAGTTCACCACAAACCAATCCATGGATTGCTACTGGTTGTGGGAGAAATGACTCTCTGAATTGTGAAAATGGGGAAGTGACATTATATCCAATAGATGGCATCCATAGATATCCCCAGAAAGCTTTCACGTTGGAAGTTACAAACATGAGTGAGTGTGAATCCACTTGCTTAAGGAACTGTACCTGTACTGCCTTTGCTTACAATGCAACTTGCTTACTATGGTTTTGGGATCTGCAGAATACGATAGTGCTTGACTCTGAACTAAAAAATGGCAACCGTTTGTACATACGTATTGCAACCAGACAACAGTCAGGTTCTAGAGTTGTTCGTTGGAAAAGACTGGTTCTTGAATCGATGATCGGTGTGACAGTCGTCATTGTTGTTAGTCTGATTCTTTTGTTGAGATACAGAAGAAAGCTTTTCAAGGAAAGAAAAATGGGTGGCAGTGGAAGTATTATGGTATTCTCATTTGCAGAAATAAAGAACTCCACCAGAAGATTCTCTGAGAAACTTGGAGAAGGAGGATGTGGCTGTGTTTTCAAAGGGATGTTGCCAGGGTGCACTTTTGTGGCTGTCAAGAAACTTAAAGGCCTCAGACATGATGATAAGCAATTTCGAGCAGAGGTGCAGACCATAGGTATGATTCAGCACATCAATATTGTCCGTCTGCTTGGGTTTTGCGCTGAAGATAGCGGAAGGTTCCTAGTGTACGAATACATGGAGAATGGTTCTTTGAGCGACTACTTGTTTTCCAAGAGTTCCTTCAAGTTAAGCTGGAAGGTGCGGTACTCGATTGCACTAGGAATTACACGGGGCCTGGCTTATCTGCACGAGAGATGCAAGGATTGTATTGTACACTGTGATATAAAGCCAGATAATGTGCTACTTGATGCAGAGTTCTGTCCAAAGATTGCAGACTTTGGCTTGGCAAAAGCTTCTTGGTCGAGATTACAGCAGGGTACTGACAACAATGCGAGGGACAATTGGATATCTTGCACCGGAGTGGATCTCAGGGGTACCAATAACACATAAGGCTGACGTCTACAGCTATGGAATGATGCTCTTTGAAATCATATCAGGGCAAAGGAATTCAGAGAAGATTAAGGAGGGGAGGTTTACTTACTTTCCAATCTATGCCGCAATTAAGGTGAATGAAGGAGATGTCATGTGCCTGCTGGACAGTGGTCTGGAGGGCAATGCTGATGCAGAGCAGCTAGAGAGAGAGTCTGCAGAGTTGCGTGCTGGTGCATTCAGGATGCTGAAGATCACAGACCGATGATGGGGCAGGTTGTTCACATGCTGGAAGGTGTCATTGATGTTCAAGTTCCTCCTGTTCCCAGGTCACTGCAAAACTACGTCGGCATGGACGATTCTACCTCTGCGGATTTTTACATTTCTGAAGGCTCGTGTTAGTCAATGTAAGCCTTTTGTTATTTTGTACTTTTCAGAACTGAATCTGAATGAAACACAATCACGCACAATTGTTGTGTGCTGTAATTTTACTTGTCCGTGGACTCTTAAGAATGTTGTATTAAGTATTGGAAATGTATCAAAATTTGGTATTGATGTTTTTTTTGTTGGACTTTGCTACGGCTGTTGATTAGAGAGGTGCTTGATGCATCGAATTTAGAGCAGTTAACAGTCAATTTTTGTTGAGTATCTGTAATCTTTCAAAAAAAAAAAATACACTACATTTTTAGATAATAAAAAATACTACATGAACGCCTTGAGTTTTACTTGTCAAGCAGACTAGTCGTCCTCGATCAGAATAGAATATTTGCCCGCATATACATAAGCTAAATTGAAATGAGCAGCTCCACCCGAAGTGGACTGTTAAGAATGTTGCATTATTAAGTATCGCAAATGTATCATAATTTGGCATGTTGTGATGCATCATGTTTAGAACTTATGATTACTGAAATGTATTGCAAATGCATTAATGTTGCGCCTGGTTCGCATGTACATCCACCGCTGGAGATCAATGGCTCACAATGTTTTTGAGCAGTCCAAGCACCAGATTTCAGGGTTTTATTTTTTTTTTAACTAAAGCACGAGAGGCGGACGATAGGAGCCATGTCCCGTTCGTCTGGTGCCGCGGTGCTGCCCCGACGTCGGCGCCTCCCCGTGCCAGCATTGCGCGCCGCTGTGATCTTTTTTTTTTTTTTTTTTTTCCGAAACCAGACACATTAGCCCGTACTAAGAGAATCTGCATAGTTAATCTAAAAAAAAAAAAAAACTGCACTGCATAGTTTGTTTACATCCCCACTGTGATCCTCGCCTCCTCTGCACCGCGCTGACCACACGGAGGTCAGCGGAGTGCCGCAGCAGCCATGCCGTCCACGTCCAGCGTGCGTGGCAACCATCGTCGGCTCGCTGACGCTACCCTGCCGCCGCCACCAAGCCGGTTCTGCCCCGCCTCCACAACGACGTCGCACAGGCGGGACGCCGTCGAGCCAGCAAAGGACACAGAATGTTTGATGGTAATGTTTCGCTTATGCGGACCCTATGAGTATATTCACAAAGATTTTGAGGCTCACATGTCCTTTCACATTTTCTCCTAGATTCAAACTCATATGCTTGGCATTTGTCAAACTTCATTGGGTAAGGGACAAGATGTCCTTTCACATTTTCTCCTAGAAGTGAAGTCCTTCCAACGACAGTAGCAAGACAGAGATTTCTCATTTCTGATAATCAGCAGTTCATGTTTGCTTAAGCTGCCAGTGTGTTGCTGCATTTTTGTTGTAGTCTGAAAATATTAACCCGTTACCTTCCAACTATAGTAGGAAAGCTTCCCTCCGTTCAGCCGCTGCCTCAACTACCTCCTGTTCAGCCATCTCTGTGTGGCTCCTCTTTTGCCCTCTCTTGGCCTTTACTTCATAAGACCTGACTTCCTCAAGAATAATACCATGAGATTTAGAGAGACACCTGTAGTCATGAAGGTTGCCCTTTATCATAGCAGCCAACTTACGATCACCCTTAACAGTTTTCCGTGCATCATCTGCTGCAGCATCTTTAGCCACTATCTTCTGCATCTCAGCAGGAGTGAACCACGGCTCACCAGCAGTGGACCACTGTATCCCAAAGAAAAATTATTTTATCAAAACCACTAATTGATTCATTTCAACAGTTTGCTGCTAACTAAGAATAATCCATACAGATGAAGCAGACATCAAGCAAACTACCTTGGATGAATCCCCTTCTTCACCAACCAACCAAGGGGCCAGAATCTTTGCCATAACTTCAACATAGCGAAAGTTATCCTTGATCATTCCACCAATACCAGGAACTAGCTTGGCACATACCTTGCGCATGTTAGCGCAACGACAACACATCAGTTCATCAAGTCGTTGCAATGCACCAGCATAGGTTAGAAAGTCTTGATCAACCTAGATAAACATCACCAAAAGAAACATTATATGAACCTGATGAAGCTGCAATTGACAATTCTAAGCAGAGCCAACCAATATAAAATGCAAGAAAAATAAGCATTACAAAATGAAATAAATGAAATCCTGAATGATATCAATGTGAATGTCTATGGTCATTGGCAACTAAAATTTTTATTTCATTGAGAACTAGTTTGGACCGTAAAGCAAGGAGTGGGATAACTAGCTCAATAGACCTACTACTACCCAATTGGGGTCACAGAATGCATAACAGGGCACAGCAGGGTCACATCAAATATATATACACACACACAAAGCATAACAGGGCACAACAGGGCACACCAGCAAGTGTGAAAGCAGAAAAAACGAGGGTACAACTCCCAGAGGTCCAGTCCTTACAGCTTCTGTAGGAATCTCGATTTGATATTTCTTCATCAAAACTTGAAATCCTTGGCATAATGGGAGATGGCGCTGAGGACTGATAGTGACTTTATATAAAAATTCAGAAATAATAAAAGGCAGTGCATTCCTTACACCCCACGCCACTTCACCAACAGCATCCTCCTCGTCGTTGATGGAATCAATGCCCTAGCAATAGATAAACAAACAGTGATCATGCATGCAAAGACACAAAAAATATTACTAAAAGACATCTACTAACCAGATTGGACTTGATGCGGTCACGAAGCTCTTCATCCTCAACAATGAACCTTCTTGCTCTGGAGGAGTATTCCTTAACCAAATCAACAACACTCTCACCACCATAGCTACTGCTACACCACAGAGCAGTCTTGTCACCACACTTTATGAGGTCAAGACAGAACGCAGCCTGGTGAGAGTACCAGCATGACATTAGATACAGAAGTTCAGGTGACAAGAAAACACAGAATACTGTACTTAGCAATCCTGCACCTTTCCTACAGATTAATTCACTAACAATATTTCACAGAGGAAGATGGTTACTTCATTAATTGCGATTTTATATGTATATATATATAAGATAAGCCTTCATATATTTTATTAGTTGCAGTCTTCAATGAAGATGGCAAATTGACAAGTGAAGCTAACACATATATGGATCATGATCAATCCTGATAATAAGAGGCAACCAAAGCAGGCACTAATGAAAGCATGGTAAAAATCAGAAATTCAAACCCTGCGAGTAGCTTGTGGGTTGGTAAAATGCGCCCAGATCATGTTCTGCAGTACACAACGCATAGAATCATAAGAGGCAGAATACTGATCTGCAAGGGCGACATGGAGTTAGTGTGTATACATACCACTGGCATGCGAAATATGGGAGCAGCGACGTGGAAGAAAGCAAAGGCCCCGGCCGGCACCTCCATCAGCACCACAGTACCCCATGGAAGTTCAGATGGGTCATACCCCGCTTTTCCCATTTTCTGTGCACCTCCATATAGCAAGCAAAACAATATTGAGTGGATAGCAACGGAATAAAAAGAAATCTTAGAAAGTAACGGAAGATGGGAGAGAGTGAAAATACACAAAAAGAAATGAAATACAAGTCTGAGTAGGACTGATTCAGGCCTGTGGTCTTCTTTTCCTGCTTGAGCAGGACAACCAAGTTAAAGCCACTAGGAACATTTAGTTAATAATCAAAAACAAATCCAACCTATTTTTAGTTGAGCGCACAATGAAACAGGGCTAGCTAGCTATCATGGTGAAGTCACCATTCACATAAAGCAAACTAAAATCAGTAGGGAAACAAATTAAACCAAATGTCTTGCACATAAAACATTTAACCCATAGGATGTTATTGACTAGAGCAACAAATCAAAAGATCAAGCTAAGATGCAGCGCAATCTAGTCTAGTATAAACAACAAAGCTACTGGCACGGATCCTTGACATCAGTGCTCAAATCTATCTGCAGTCTTAAGGTGTCAACTCAGATCCAGATCGGCGCCAACAAGACTCGATAGCAAAATAAGAATCCAATGGTCGAGGATGCAGCATGTGTGTATAGGGGAAACAAGGCAGGTGCATGTGTGGTTCGATGGCAGCGGAGGGAAGATATATGAATACGACTCACCGCAGATCGATCTGGATCAGGACCAAGTGCAGGCGCACTCAGCGCGAAGGCAACGGGCTCAGATCACGGTGGAGAGGCGGTGACGCGCCGCCGGTCGCCGTCGCCCTGTCTCCTTGGGGAAAAAAGTTTTAGGGTTTGCATGCGGTGGAGTAGAATAGAAGTAGAACCAACAACGGGCACTCAAGCGCGCACCTCCGTTTATTCATATCATCATCCTAGTTCACTCGTGGCCGAAGATAAGACTGTTGGGCTTCACGTAGGCCCACCTGACACATACCATCCCAAACAAAAAGAATTGTTTTTTTTTTTTTTTTTTTTTTGCGGATTTGCCAAACAAGCCGGCAAACCCTCAAAATTACATGCATTTTTTGTTTGCTTGATTTATTATTTAATTAAAGTTATTTGTTAGAAAATGCCAACAAAAATGGAAAACCCCCATCACAAGCTGTTTGCCGGTTTGCACAACAATCGATCGGCGTTAATTTGAAGGAAATAGCCGCCTGCGTAGGAGAGGGATTGAAATTTTTATTCTGCAGCCCAATTAACCGAATTCTCCCTCCCAGACAAGGTGGGCAGAGACCAGGTTATTCTTTTTTCAAGAAAATCGAAGTTAGCAGATGTATATATCTATACCTATTAATAAAGTGAAGAAATTTCCGTCCTCCACCCCTGCAGACCGCAGAATCGTCCTCGGCCATCGGATTGACATCAATGGTTTAGATCGACGGTCCATAAATGGGAGTCATCCAACCAAAATTTTCTTCGGCTCTTTTATCCGTACTGTACTCGATTTGGAAAAAGGGCGCAACTACCCTTTGGCTACCGGACTCAAGAACAACCACGATGCTTAGCAAACTGCTACAGCGCGAGGCGCCGTCGGCACGCCCTCCCCAGCCATGCCATGTGTATCGGCCTTTTGGCGACAGGACCGGCGTCCGGCGGCCGTCCACGACCCTGATCCATCCTCCGCTGTGGTGGTGTTGCCGTGTTGCTGCTTGCCGGACCCTGCACGAGAGACACATCTGTTTTGGTCTCCAGGTGTCCAGACGGAATTGACTTGCTTCTCCCGGAATCAACTTGCTTCTCGATGACATGTTTGATTCATGTTGCTCACTATTATTCCTTTATTTTAAAAGAATTTTTTTCTTCCTTCACCAATAATACTCCTGGTTCTCCATGGCCTTTTAGGTTCTCTCTTTTCCCTATTTTTCCTATTATAAATTAGTCCATGAATTTTCTTTCTTGCTGTAAAAAAACAACAGCGAGCCTCAGCAGAGGTTCTGGAGCATGAGCACGGTAGCCGATGTTCAGGTCCAGGCATGCGGCGGTAGTCATCGACAAAAACTGAATTGTAGTTGGATTCTTTCATGTCCAGCAAGAGCATTGAATCGCCAAGATAATTAATTTCAATATGGACAATTGCTTGGTGGCATTAGTCTGTCATTTATGTATGCTGCACCTGCATATTCAGTTTAAATTTAACAATATATGACACAGAAAAGCATGACAAGGTTTTAGCTGCAATAAGAATGGTCCTGTGAAGAACCTGTATATCGACTGAGGACTCCTTTGATTGTGGTCCAATGTAGCAATGAGTTGTAAAAGAGGAACTTTTCTGGCTTTTTACAGTGAGTTTTTTCTAATGATGTTTTTTTTCATCAGTGGAGCGTCTGCACAGGTCTCCCTAAAGTTGTATTTAGTGATCACTGATCTGTAGAGATCAAGACAGTTTGGATATGTGCAGAGTGAGAGATACTGCATCTGGAAGAAAATAAATATAATATCTCATGATAAGCTTCCCAGCAAGCCTCAGTTACTATAGCTTAGACACTAATGAAACAATATATTCTGCTTTTATACACTAACAATTGTTTCAGCTTTGGAAGTATTGTAAGCTTGCTTTTGCTACTATCTGACTTGACGAATTGGACCAATCAGTTTATGTTTTTTTTTTTATCCGAAAGCACAAATGCACAGGTCCATTATATATATGAGTTTGTTGTGGTATAGAAAAAATGGTGCTACTTATGTCCCCTTGAGATCAATGGACAGCGTCTAGATGTGGGCCCAATCCCAAATAAGAGCACAGGACACAATATTCTTGAAAACTCTTTCGCCAGAACTCGAGTAGACAACTATACAACAATAAGCTATAAGTTATGCATCCCGTTGCAAACGCCCGGGTATGTTTGCTTAGTAGACTTTAAAAATACCAGATCAGGACCGATCGGAAGCTCGGTTTCGCATAACAATGCTTTCAATAACATACGTGAGAAAAGATCAAAAGAGAGCATAAAAATGAAAATGACTTGAGTGATAAAAATAGGCCTGAATTCTTGATGCAAAATTGTCTTCTACTGTAGCTTTTGGAGTGAGGTACTATTGGAAACGGTAAGAGAACACCGGCGAGAAGGGATGCGCATACGGCATACCTGGTAGGCCTCCTCGCCGGCGAAGGACCCGACGAGGACCTGGCGACGGGACCGACGAAGGTCTAGGCAGTAGGCACCCGGCCTACTAGGACGGCGGCGGTGGCCCAGATGTGGAGCAGGAAGGAAGCTAGCGGTGAAGGTCAGTTGAGGTCAACAGGCAGCAGTGAATTTCCTTGCCCACTCTGTTTATACTTGCGTTTCTGAATTTATTTTTATTCTTGATTTTTTATTCGTCGTCATCATCATCATCCTACTCGTCCCCTCCATTGTTGGTAATTTTTTTTTTTCAAGATCGGGCTCATCATCACTCATTACTCCCTCCGTTTTAAATTGTAGTTCATTTTGGTTTTTCTAGATACATTGATTTTATTATGTATCTAGACATAGTGTATAATTAGGTGCAATGCAAAATCAATGTATCTAGAAAAGCCAAAGTGAACTATAATTTGAAAACGGATGGAGTATTTCATAAAGAGGATAGAAAACAGATATACACCGACAACATCCTGGAGGTGTGGATCCAACATGATATTGGATTAACAAGACAAACCTAGCTACTTGATCCCAACAAGTTTGAATTGTCGATAAAATCGGGAAAATCGACGCACAAGGAAAACTAATAGAAAGCCATCCTGTTGTGAACATCCAGCCTTCGGCCACATGGACCCTTCCCACCCTCCCACTGTTCCCCTCCCGACCGTTGCGCCCCGTCGTCGACGGCGGCTCACTGCCGACCCGCCGTCGGACCTCCGCCCGGCAACCACCACACCCCTTCCAAATGTAGAGCTCCCCCACGACCTGATTTGTCCATCCATGGTTTCGATGGTGGTGCTCCGGCGCATCTCGGCTCTCGGACTTGCGCCCCACCTCGTTCCTCCGCCCCTGCTCGGCCCGGCTGTCGGAGGCCACTCGGTACCGGCGGCCAGCACTAGCCCCCCCTACCTGTTCCCGTCATAGTGTCCCGGGTGTGGAGGCCGCACCCGCGGCGGCGGCGGGCTGTTGGAGGATGAAGTCGTTGTCGGGCGGTGAGGAGGAAGAAGGCGACCCCAAGGATGCGACCAACCTCCTTCATGGTGTGCGGGAGCAATTGCTACCGGCGTCGGCGCCGCCATCGTCCATCGCCGTCGCACCTCGCCCGTGTCACGACCGCCGATGCCGCCACCTGTTGTGCCGGCAACCTCTGAGCAGCGAGGTCGCCATGATCGCAACAACCCGGGAGGGTCCGCGCCGGTCTTGAACGGGTCCACGGTGGGTTCGGGGCGAGTGCCTCCATCGCCCTCCTTGCCCCAGCCGCCCCGGCGTCCTCCATGGCAGCGCCTCTCCCGAAGATGGTGGGCGAGCGGTCATCGAGGAAGATGAGGGCGGCGAGGGCGTGGATGTTTCGATCCGGCGTGCGCCTCGTCCCGCCCGTCTACACCCCGCCCGAGCACGCTGTCCGCCCTGTCTCCCGATGTCGTACCTTTCCACCGGGAGGCCGCTCGGAGGGGTGTTCGAAGCACCGCCGGTGGCGATCTCGACGATGATGCGTCCGGCCAGTCGATGGCCGCGTCCCTCGTTCGGTAGTGCACGGACGCCGAGGGAGGATTTCGGCCCCAAACGCCCGATGTGTGGCGATATCCTTCCTCGTCAAGAGTTGATGCCCGTGGCGGCTCAAGTGTTCCAACGGCCGGCTCCCGGAAGATCCCGGAGGCGCCGGGACAGGTGTTTCAATTGCCTGTCATACTCACACCGCGTGGCAACTTGCGGCTGCCACGGCGTTACGCGCTGTCCACGGCCTCCACCACCTCGCCAGGACTGCGCGGGTTGTCTAAGGCCGTGGCAAGGTTCTCTTCGAAGGGGGCTGACCTGCCACCGGCAGCGGCGAGGGTCCGACCTGCCACGACATGCTACGGTGCCTCGCCGCCAGCCTCCCAGTCGGCCACGTCGGGTACTATGACGAGCACTGGTAGACCTCGGCGTCGTGGCGGCGGCGGCGACTTGCGCCAATGCAAGATGCTTCTATGGGCGCCCGGGAGACCACGTTGGCGTCGCCCGCGACCTTTGTTCTTGAGGTTGCTTGCTCCCGGCGCGGACCCTCGGGCGGTCGATTCTTGCGCGGTGCGAGGGCCTCTGTGTGGGTTGACCCCATGTTGGAGGAGCCCCATGCACTTGTTGTTGTGAGGCCCCGCCGGGAGCTCCTTCAAGCTGGGCTTGCTACTGAGATCTCCTCCGACCTGTCGCCCTCTGAGTGTCTGGAAGTTGGGCATGATGGACCGGATGCGGTGGAGGACCCCGTGGTGGTTGAGGAGGCTGCAGACCGCCCTTCTCCCGTGTTTGTCGCCCCCGTTGTGTCGGAGGTCTCAGAGACGCGTGCTGCTAGTGAGGTTTCAGCTGCTACGGTCCAGGAGGTGTTGGAGGTTCCGACAATTGCGCCTGAGATTTCTCCAATTGGTGGCAACTCAGATGTTGTGACACCTGTCGGTGTTCAGCCCTCCGTTGTTGCTGCCACGGTATAGGTGGAGATAGAGGCGTTGATTTGCCTACCGTTGGAGACGCCACTTCTTGAGAAGCCGCAGTTGCGCCGCTCCATGATGTCGGTGCCCATCGGCTCGCTACGGCATAGCGAGCGCATTGCTGCCACGCCGCGAGCAGCGAACGGCACCAGGCAGGCCCAGATCGTGATGTTGAGGAAGATGGGCATTGAAGTTGAGGATGAATTGGTGGCCGAAAGAGAGCTCAAGGCCTTCTTCCGGGACACGTTGACTTGGTCCGAACGAAAGAAGGAGCGTTTTCAGATTCTTTTGAACGAACGTTTCGACGTAACAGCCTTGGACCTGAACTTGGAAGGGCTGGAGGATGAAGTGTAGGTTATGGAGCGTCGGTTTTTAAGTTGTAATTGTTTATTTGTAATCACAATCACGTGATTGTTATTGTCAGTTGGGCTTCGGTAACCACCGGTTACCGTCCCCTCAGCCTCTCCGTAAGTGTTATCGGGAGGTACGCTGTATTTGTGTTGTCAACACTATCTGCTTAATGAAAAACGCGCCAACTTAGGTGGGCGTGGTCTCGAAAAAAAATTGTCGGTAAAATCAGACCATGTGTGTGTCGATCGATCGAGGCAGCTCCATGGACAGGCGTAGTGAGTTGTGAGTAGCGACAGGAAATTTGATAGGGACGTCCACTGACCACTTCACTGATCGATTCTCTCTCGATCCGTCGTCGTCGTCGTAGCCAGAAACGGGCACACACGGCGGCACCAGCCGCTCTCCAAACCACCCCAAAAAACGGATGGCTGCTGGAACAGGACAGCCTCGCCAGCCATGTATGCTAGCTGTTGAGCTCTTCCCAGTGCCGCACAGCCGTCCACTATATATCTGATCTGATGCATTACGAGTCGCCATCGCCATCATCGCCACCCACCTGTCGGTACCGAGCAGTGACGCGCACGGCGACCGGAAGGGGCAGGCACCGAGAGCAAGATGATGAGGTGCAAGCAGCTCGTGCCGCCGTGCGCCGTCTGGGGGCTGCTCGTCATCGTCCTAGTCTTGTCATCGTTGGCGCCAGTGCCCGCTTCGTCAGCGTCATCCAGCACCGCCACTCTCCGCGTGCGGCGGCGCTACGGCTCCATCTTCAGCCTGGGCGACTCGTACGCCGACACCGGCAACGGCCCCGTCGTCTTCGGCTGGCACGCCATCACCAACCCCGTGATGCGCCCGCCCCTACGGCTCCACCTTCTTCGGCCGGCCCACCGGACGCAACTGCGACGGTCGCCTCGTCATTGACTTCCTCGGTGCGTGCATATGCCCTGCCCGCCGCCGGCCGCCCCGGATCGATCCGGCCGCCGTCAAAGCGATATACTACTAGCTGACTACTGTTCTATGGTCGACGACGTCGCAGCTCAGAGCCTGGGCCTGCCGCTCGTCCCGGCTTTCCTGCAGGCGCGTCACCACGGGGCGAGCAGCTTCCGCCGCGGCGCCAACTTCGCCGTCGGGGGTGCCACCGCCCTCGACGCCAGCTTCTTCCACCGCTGGGATCCCCCGGCGGCAGCGTGTTCCCACTCAACGTCAGCCTGGGCGTGCAGCTGCAGTGGTTGCAGTCGCTCAAGCCTCGCTCTGCGCCACGCCCAAAGGCATGTCCATATGATCGAATTCTTGACGACGAACAGAGGAACTCACGCATGCATCTCTGACGCGTGCTGCAGACTGCAACAGGTTGTTCGGCAGCTCGCTCTTCTTCGTGGGCGCGTTCGGGGCCAACGACTACCTCCTCGCCATGGCCGCGATGAGCCTCGACCAAGTCAGATCGCTCGTGCCAGCCGTCGTCAGTACCATCTCCATGGCCGTCGAGGTACGTAACAGGAAGTCATTATTGACGCCTTCAAAAACGGCATTAGTGATTGACGCGAGATGAACTGGATGATGCATGAGCTTGTTACGTACAGAGGTTGATCGTGGAGTACGGGGTGACAACCGTGGTGGTCCCCGGCGTAATTCCGGTGGGTTGCACGCCGCCGGTGCTCGCCACGTTCGCCGACCTCGACCCGGCAGGCTACGACCCCCGGACTGGGTGCCTGAGAGCAGTCAACGAGGTGGTCGCCCACCACAACGCGCTGCTCCAGGACGCCGTGCGCGAGCTCCGGGCTCGGCACCGCCACCGTGTCTCCGCCGTGGTCTACGCCGACTTCTTCGGCCCCGTCATGGACATGGTGACGTCGCCTGCCAAGTTCGGTGAGCACACAATTCTTGCGTGCCATGCATCACGCATTCACGCCCATGGCCATGAAACGTGGCGCGCTAGCTGCCGCTGCAGAAACTGATGAAGCTTCATCTGCATGCGTGCGTGGTGGTGCGTGGTGGTTTGCAGGGTTTGACGAAGACGTGCTGACGCTTTGCTGCGGAGGACCCGGGAGGTTCAACTACAACAGGCACGTTTTCTGCGGCGACCCTGGAGCCACCGAGTGCAAGGACCCGTCGGCTCGGGTGTTCTGGGACGGCGTCCACCTGACGGAGGCGGCCTACCGGTACATCGCCGCAGGTTGGCTGAGCGCCATAACGTCGCCGCAGTCTGGACGAGGTGCCGGCGGTGCCACTGCCAACCGGAACCGGACGACGGCTGCAACTGCCACCGAGGAGCCCCCGTGCTACTGAGCGGTGAAAGCACCGAAAGTAGAAAGGATGCATGAATAAATTTGTTGCTGCAGCGAGCGGTAACGCTCATTATTGGTTTGGTGTTGTTGGTAGTAGTAGTACACAGCAATGCAACTAATCAGATTTGAATTTTGTGACAAGGTCACAAGGACATAATATGTAATTCAGATTTGAATTTTGTGACAAGGTCACAAGGACATAATATGTAATTCCTCTGTTCCAAATTGTAAGTTTTTAGCTTGTCTATATGTATTTGTTTAACCGTCTATCTAGACATCGTGTATAATTAGGTGCATAATAAACAATGTATCTAGAAAAAGTCAAAACGGACTATAATTGAAACAGAGTGAATAGTCATATTTGAAAAATGACTCGCCAAAAAAAAAAAACTGGTCTAATTCGTCCAATGGACGTTCATGGGGATGGGTGGGTGGGGGTGGATTTTTAGGCCCGAGACAATAAGGAAAAAAACAAATTGACCTGGCCCGTACTTGATTTGAGTGCTTTCCCTTACTTTTTTGTTGGTCCAACAAATTTCATTCACTTCTGCAGCAACTCTCAAAACAAAGCTCCTCCCTATTTTTGTTGGCTCTGAGGTGGATTTTGTTGGCCCAACAAATTTAGGTCACTAGTAGGGCTTAGCTGGAATTGAATTTTTTTATCCGAGACTCCATATTTAGCTACGAGGGCTCAAGTATAAGCCCCCGGCTGAGTTGCTCTAAGCCCCACCGGACCTGCAAAATGTTTTGATCTTGAATTTGGGTGACCATGACACTGGTGAGAATTTGGCGACAGCAAGAATCACTCTTCATATGTAGAGGAGACCATGTGTTAAGCTCGATGCATGAAACACTAGTACAAAAATGTTTTTCATTGGGGCTTATAAAGGGCAAAAACGACTTTTGTTATTTTTCATTGGGGCTCATAAAGGGCAGAAACGGCTTTTGTTATTTTTCATTGGGGCTTCATAAAGGACAGAGACCGATAGAAATAGGAGAATGAGCTCAAAGCTATAAACCACCGGTGTAAATATTTTTCACCATTCTTTTCTTTGCCTAAACTCTCGTGCAACATGTACCTTCTTGTTGGTTGCGGGATAGGTGGGTTGGAGTGACTCCGACCCTCGCTTTCGGGATGGCTCTAACCCCTCCCATGTTTGGTTCATTCTTTGGGTTAGAGATGGGTCACTCCAATTTTCTGTTTCGTTTAAGGAATTTAAAATTTAGGATGCATGGAAAAATAACAACGTTAGGGACACACTGCACACACACTTTTCATCCGGAACCCTACACATCGTAGAAATTAAATAAGCCCACATCTAAAACTTCCCTCTCTAGCCCACCTGTAGCTAGGAAGCTCCTAACTGTGTCTACCTAACTGTGTCTATTGTACCTTTTGTTTCCGTCTTCAATGGTTTGTCCTGCTGCACTTGACCTCGCCGGCGTTATTGCTAGCGGATGCTTTGTCGCCATCGTCGTTGGCCTCCTCTTTAGCGGATCGCTGCTAAGAGTGTTGATGTTGCTCCTTGTGTGGTGCTTTGTCGTAGGGTGTGTCTTCTTTCATGACGGATACTTGGCCGTTTGTGGAATCTTGGCGGATGCTTTTCCACCATCAGCTCTTTGCCCCCCTATCCGGTTGATGCTTTGCTTGCCGAGAGTGTGCTCGACCCACTTCTTGGCGGATGCTTTCTTTGTCGTGATCGTGCGGTTCGTTGGCCGATGCTTTGCCACCGTTGTTATTGTATGCTTGTTCTCTTGGTGGATGTTTTGCCACCGCGGCATGGTCTTTTTGCGACTCCATTGTGTTGGCTCTTATTACATGAACACTTGTATGTCTAGTTGTTGGTCTTAGTGTTGAGGGTAGGATCACTCTTTTTATGTATCTTTCTTTGTTTGTATGTGTATTTCAGGTTACCCACCATTGTTTGTAATCTGGGCTATGAGGATTCTCTTATAGCTGACATGTAATTCTCTCCTCTTAATAAAAATCTGGCTATATTTGCGGTCGCAAAAAAATGATCAATAAGTTTTAATTACTATAATACAATCTTGATACAATTTGCAATTAAATATGCTATCGAATTATCATTAAGTTTTATAAGTTTACAAGGATCGACAATAATAATATAAAATAAATAAATAGCTAAAGTTTAGAATACCGTGTCATATCAAAGTGTTTGTTACAAAAGAGAAGAATGATAAGGGTGTGTTTAGTTCTCCAACTTTTCTCCAAAATTTTTAAAATTTCTATCACATCGAAGCATTAAATGCACCAAAAAAATGCATGTTCGAAGTATGAAATATAGATAAACAAAATAACTAATTGCACAATTTAGATGTACATTGTGAGACGATTCTTTTGAGCCTAGTTACCCCATGATAGGATAATATTTACCACAAACAAAACAAAAAAGTGCTACAATACTTTTAGATCGCCAAATTCATCATTCATGTAACTTAGGGGTGACGTGGCCTTCACCATCTAGTGACTACAAATACAAAAAAGGGCATAGCTTATTCCAGAGCTTTGTAATTGTTTCACTTCTTATCAATCAAAGGCAGTAATGCATCTTTCGAAAGAAGAAGAAGAATGATATAGCTGATATCTGTATACACACGGTTTTCTTTTAAGGCAACTGAAGTTTGGATCACCCAGCTGGCCATTTTCACCTAGCTGCTAGCCTTTGCCGGCAAGATTATACTGCTGAGCCACTCGTCGGCGATGTATCGGTTCGCCGCCTCTGTCAGGTGGGTGCCATCCCAGAAGAGACGAGCAGACGGGTCTTCGCACGTGTCCGCGGCCGGATCGCCGCAAAAGATATCGGCGTTGAAGTGGTACCTCCCCGGCCCTCCACAGCAGCCGGCAAGAACATCCTCTTGGAACCCTGCAACACATGCGCATATACACAATCATAATCATTCACCAAGCAAGGTCGATCGAATCACACTCGCTCTTCACGTACTGCAGTTGCAGCGAATGCTTTACTGACCATACTTTCCCGGCGACTCCACCATCGCCATGACTGAGTTGAAGAGGTCGGCGTAGGCGACGTCGACGTCCGGGTGGCTGCCCTGGATCTTCTCTAGGGACTCCAGCAGTAGCACGTTGTGGTGGACGCACAGCTCGTTCATCTCCTTGAGGCACCCTGTCCGGGTGTCGTAGCTTGCTGGGCCAGCGCCGTCGAACAGGACGAGGAACGACGGCGCGCACCCCGCCGGAACCATCCCGGAAACCACCAAATGTGTCGCCCCGTGCTCGATTAGCTTCTGGTAATAACCAACTAATGCACGTTGTTAGCAGCCTACTTACTAGTTAGTTTGCCCGGCTAGTACGTGGAGGGAGTGGTGATTACGTACCTCGACGGCCATGGAGATCGTCCCGACGACGTCCGGAACTAGTGATCTGGCGTGCTGAACGCTCTTCGATGTGGCCAACGATAACGAGTAGTCGTTGTAGCCGAGCTCGCCCACCAAGAAGAGCGAGCTGCCCAGCAACTCCTGGCACTCTGCTCTTCAGATCGTCCATCAGTTCCTCTGTTCATCATCGATCAGGTTCAGGGACACGAGAGAGGCGATTCACCTTTGGGCGTGGCGCAGAGCGAGGGCTTGAGAGACTCGAACCACTGCAGCTGCACGCTGAGGCTGACATTAATAGGGAACACCGTGTCGGGGGCTCCCCATCGTGGTGGAAGAAGCTCGCGTTGACGGCGGTGGCGCTCCCGACGGCGAAGTTAGCGCCGTGGAGGAGGCTGCTGTCGCCGTGCGCGAGGAAAGGAGGCACCAGCGGCAGGCCCAGGCGTTCGGCTACAGCACAGCAGAGGATTCATCAGCATCGCCATCGGTGGGTTCATGGGCAGAGCTGACATGAAACATGAGCTCGGAGCACGCACGCACCGATGAAGTCGATGACGAGGCGACCGTCGCAGCAGCGGCCGGTGGGGCGGCCGAAGAAGGTGGAGCCGTAGGGCGGCCGCATCACGGGGTTGGGGACGCCGTACCACGCGAACGCCACCGGGTTGTTGCCGGTGTCGGTGTAGGAGTCGCCGAAGCTGAAGATGGAGCCATAGCGCCGTCGCCCGCCGGCGACGAGGGAGGGAGCGCGGCGGCGACAGGCTTTGGCGACGACGACGAGAGGAGGAGTAGGTGGAGCTGGAGCACGAGGAACGCGAGCTGGGCAACAACGCGCGGCAACAAGTCGCCCATGTCGCTTGCTCGACCTGCCTGCCTGGAGCCCGACGGATGTTGAAGTTGGCGCGGTGGCGTGGAGCGCGTGGAGCCGTGGAGTGATGCTACTGTGCCCGCTACTGTTAGCCTGTCAGTGTTGTCAACGAGCGCCACTACGTGTTGTATGTATCGTGTCTCGGTGTCTGCATCATAGCTAGGCATATGGATCCAGACCATTAAGAGTAACAGTCTAGTCACTCCTCCAAATAGTAACAAATTGAAATAGTAATTGCACCATTAACATTAATTAAGTGCAGAGTGAAACAAAGTGACCCATGTACAGCAATCCCATTAATTGGTTGGACCCAAGTGTAGGATCTCATCAAAGTAGTAATAGTGATGATGTAGACATGTCACTTTGGTCCAGATGACTCCAGAAGTTTAATAAACGTTGGTTGGCAGTAGTATGGTAGATCTCCCTATCAAAAAATAATTCAATTGTCCAGCCGTCGACGAGATTATACTGCTGAGCCACTCGTCGGCGATGTACCGGTTCGCCGCCTCCGTGAGGTGGCCGGAGCCATCCCAGAAGAGACGAGCAGACGGATCCTTGCACGTGACCGCGCCCGGCTCGCCGCAACCGATCACCTGGCTGGACTCCTCGTCATTGCTCCCCAGCCCTCCACAACAGGCGGCAAGAACATTGTCCTCGTCCAACCCTGCAACACATTCTTGCAGTGATAGTGAGAGAACTGCCGGACATGCAGATCGGCAGATCGATCGCAGGGGTGCGTGCTAGCAACAAGCATTGAGTACTGACCATACTGTCCCGGCGACTCCACCATCGCCATGACAGGACTGAAGAAATCGGCGTAGGCGAGCTCGACGTCCGGGTGGCTGGCCCTGATCTTCTCTAGGGACTCTTGCAACAGCGTGTTGTGGTGGACGGACAGCTCGTTCAGCGCATTTTTTTTTTTTTCGACCGGGGGATATAGCCCGTTTTTCATTAAGCAGAAGAGAATGGTCTAAAGACCTACACATAGTTGATACAACACGGTTCGTAAGTAATCCAAGGATTACCAACGAAGCCCTGAAACACAAACGAAAAGCAAGAAACACGAGGGGCGAGGGACCCTCCACCTAACACCCCGCAAGCTGAGCCTAACACAAAGTTAACTTCGACACCTAGGTAGCCAGCGGTGAACGTAGCGGCAGAATCTTCGCACGGCAAAGCATCCGTCAAAGTTAGAGAACAGATAACAGCGCAAAGCATCCGCTAGCACTCGCACGGCAAAGCATCCGTCAACGACCTCGGTGGCAAAGCATCCACCGTGACAACCTCGGCAGCAAAGCATCTCGCGGAAGACGACGACGACCTCGGCGGCAAAGCATCCGCCGGAAAGCGACCGCGACCTCGGCGGCACGCCGCACACGGAAATGCAGGGCTCGTGGCGACGCGCGACCTCGGCGGCACGCCGCGACACCGAAACGCGAGCTGTAACGATCGCGACCTCGGCGGTACATGCACACCGGAAACGCAGGCTCGTGAAAGATAGAAGCACCTCGGCGACAAAGCATCCGCCGGAGACGACCGCGACCTCGGCGACGCACGCCGGAAACGCAGGCTCGTAGAAGATACAAGGCGGCAAAGCATCCGCCCGAGCGACGAAGAACCACGACAACAGCTGCAACAACCACTAGCTAGTACCTAGGTGAGGAGAGGCAGGGAGTACCAATAGGAGCAGCGAGACGACCAACGCAACCGAGGAGGATGAGGAGCGGAAGGTCGTAACCGAAGACAGGAGCATGTGAGTCGAAGACGACGCCTTCAGGAAGGTTGCGGCGGCAAAAGCCGCCGCCGTCGCCCGCCGACCACGTCGGCGGGCTTCGCCCGAGCTCCATGCATCCGAGTCGCGTGAAGGGAAGAACGAGGTCGACATCCACGCCACCATGACGTCGATGACGTACCGCCGCAGCGATCGCCGCACCACCACGGTGTGAGGCGAGCAACGCGCTCTGGCTACGCCCGAAGAAGCGGCGTCGCTTGCCACCTCGCGCCCGCCACCTAACCGCCGGGACACAACCTCGCGCAGCACACCGGGCACCGTCCCCAACCGTCGACCATAGAGCCCCCTCGACGACGACGGCCACGGTAGCCCGGCGCCCAGCGCACCGGCGAAGTGCGCCCGCCACCACACCGCCATGGGAACGAGCACCGCCGCCCGGGCCCAACGCGTCGGGCGGGAAGGAGCAGGTGCCCCATCCGTGCCCGGCCGCGGCGGTTCTGCCGGCAGGGCGAACCGGGAGCCCAGGCCGCGTCGGTTGGCCGCCGTCGTGGAAGGCCGTCGGGGATGGTGCGCCGCCCGGCGACCCGACGAGGACGAGGCCGTCGAGCCGGCGCGCCCGCGACGGGGGCGTGCACCCACAAGGCGGATCCGGCCGATGAGCACAAGCCGGGGCGGCGCTGCCGTACGCCGTCGGCGGCCGGCCGGCCGAGGCCACCACGGGAGGGGCGCGCGGTCGCCAGATCCGGGGGCACGGGGCGCTTCTGCGATCCACGCCCGCCTCGAATCCGGGCGCGGGACGCCGGGTGGTGGGGGAGGACGGGCGCGGGCGGCCGGCGGCGGGGGGGGAGCGGCGCCGGCCGCCGGTCGCGGAAGGCTGGGTGGAGGGGGAAGGAGAGCGGTGGGGGAGAGGATGGAGGAGGCGGACGCGCGGCGGGGCCTCTTTGGGACGACGCCGCGGGCGCGCCGTCGCCAAGTGAGCGGCGGCGGCGGCCGGGGGAAGCCGCGGGAGGGAGCTCCCGGCGGAGGTGCCGCCGTCGCCCCGAGTCGCCCGTTGGAGGACGCCGGGGCCGTTGGTCCTCGGTATCTTTGTTGATGTCGCCATGGCCTCGACAACAACGCCGCCCTCGCTCGTTCCGCCGCATTCGGGCACCCCCGTCCGTGGGTCGTAGCTTGCCCGGTCGGCGCCCGGCGAACACAGCGCGAGCATCGGGCGTAAGCATCCGCCGAGGCGTCCCTAAACCACCAATGTCGCCGCCCCGTGCTTGATCAACCTCTCGTGCGTTAACTAACCACCGTTACTAATTACCGTTGCAAGTCTCTAATGGAGTCGTGGAAGATGCTGTAGTCGTTATTTGCAACATAGGAAAAAACATGAATTGAAACAACGAAAAACATGATGTTGCAACTATTGCAACGCCTCAAGAACTATTACCGCAACATCAACAAAACCCTTGTCGAAACAAAAAAGAAAGAAAGAAAATGTCATTGCGACAATGAAAAATCGCTTGTTGCAACATCCGAACAACACATTGCAACAACAACGAGACATGACCCCAGAGATCATCAGAATCCTACACACGGCCACATCCCTTAGATCTAGAGAGAGGGAGAGGAGAAGTTGGAAAAGTAGTAGAAGGAGAGCTTAGAACTAGGAAGGACTGCCCCTACCTCGTTGGAATCACGGTGGTCGTCCTTGTCTCTGGTGAAGTAAGGGAGAAAGGGAGGGGGAGCGCAGGAGGGTGAGCATCGCGGCGGCACCGGTGTTGACTGCAGCCACGACCTCCTGGTAGGGAATGGTGGCGTCGGTAGCACTTCAATGCAGCGAGGGCATGAAGCATGGTGCATAGGGCTTGGGGGCCGGGCACGGGCGACCTTTCATTTTACCTTTCCATGCTCAATCAAAGTTCATTTTACCATTCCGTGAATCATGTCTCCTTCAATACCATCCATAATCAAGTTCGGCCACTGCTATCTTGTCAAAGTATTCGCCTAAGTTTACTGGAGGAGCTGTCATCCTTGCGACCACAACAAGAGTGCAAGAGGAAGCGGACCGGGCGCGGTGGCGGCACCGGACGAGGGGTGGGTGAAGGTCAACACGGATGCTATCAGGATGGAAGACCAAACGCCAGGCTGCCATGCTAACAAAGCTTGATTCACCAACCAAAGATAACTAAAACCCATTCCACCAAAACCTTTTGGCATGATCATTATTTCCCATGGCACCCATTGGACCTTCCTACGCCCATTTTGTGAGCCCCACCAGTAAGCTCCTATATGATTCATCAAGTCATCACATACGGTTATAGGTAGCTTGAAAACGTTGATCACATAGTTGGGTAGCGCCTGCACCACAGCCTTTATGAAGACTTCTTTTGCAGCCGCAGACAGCTCCTCCTTCCAAGCTGTCATCCGTTTCTGAATTTGGATTTGCACAGAGTTATGTCTAGGTAAATATATGAGTCCTCTAGTCAGCTTCTCTGATGCTTTTATTGTTGCCAAAAATCATACCAGCCAAGTTTTAAATCATAAATTAAGCTACATTTTCTTTACTATTTATTTACAAGCAAAATATTAGGGATATGTCCTAGTATTAATAATAGCTTATGGGATTTGGACTTAAGGCCTGCGTGCCTTTTACCATATTGGGCTTGGCCCATGTATGAAGTAGTATATCTACCCTTGATTTAGAGAGAAATAGGCATAAGAATATTGTAATCAAATCATCTATTCCAAACTTCTTGTTGTTCTTCTTGTCCGAACTCTCTTCTTTTTCTATCCAAACCAAACATGTTACTAATACACAACCACAAATGTCAACAAGAATGATTATAGAATGACCCAAGAGAATTTTGGTCTATAGATGTATTGGATAATTTCTAAACCATTGGTGTTTTGTACGTCTTGTTCTCCATATCCTTAATCAATAGAATAATGTATTTTATGAGACTAGGATGTTATTGTCGTATCTCACCTCTACCACCCATGATAATATAATAGCACTTATCAACTCTATGAACTAACTGAAAATAAATGCAGTGCAAATAGACATAAAAATACATGCAAGCAAGTGAATAGGTGTGGGATACCTATATCAGGGGTACCCTAAACATATGACTAATCGCGGCAAAAGCCCAAGCGGCACTCAGCCCAGATCAGCATCAACGCGAGCTCGGCCCACGGGGTTACTTCCGCCTCGCACGAGCTCCTCCTCGCATGCGGAGACCGAGCTACACGCTGCGCGCGAGCCCAACCATACACCCGAACTCCGTGCGAGTTCCACGATCCCGAGCTCCGAGCTCGAGAAATCGGCAACCCACGGTCTCGCCGTCACGCACGACTTACCCGAGCTTACAGTCCTACGGACCCCCGACCCGCGGTTCCACGGAACGCCGCGACCCGCGAGTTCCGAGCTCCGAGCTTCGGCAACTTCGTGATCCCGTCAAGACAACCTCCGTCAAACTCCGACTCGTCACGATCTCGAAGCATACAATCTCGCATCACACAACCGTGAAGATCGTGCGGCATACCTCCGACCCAAGACGCGCGGCAGCGCATGTCGACCCGGGTTATTTCGACCTCTTCTGTCTCGTCGCGAGCTCTTCGGGCGGCCGCGGCTGCGTGCGCTCTTTCCGTCTCGTCACGAGCTCTTCCGCCGCGAGATCCTTCCGCCTCGAACGAGCTCTCCCGCGACGAGCTCTTTCCACCTCGTCTGAGCTCTTCCGTACGAGCTCTTCTCGTCTGGATGAGCACGCGGTCGTCCGTTGAGCCCTCTCCGCCTCGTCACGAGCTCTCCCGACAACGAGTTCTTCTCCGCCCGCCACGCGACCTCGGCTCAGAACAACGTGGAGCCACGAGCTCCAATTCTCGGAACCGCATCCCACTACGCCGCATACCAACCGCTATCACGACAAAAAATACGGACGGGCCATCCCGACAAGACGCATTCCCACTACGATCGCGGACGGGGTATGGGGCGGGACTCCGCCCATCCCGGAATCCAGCGTGCGGCGGCGACCGAAAGTGCGACGGGACACGCACGAACAAGCCCAACGACGACCACTGTGAAACGTGCGACCTATGGGTCCCTCATCATTTTGCACTTTACCCCTTCTATTTTGTGTTCTTCTCCTCTTTAGTCCCTCACCATGTAGCATCTGTGTACCTCCCCTTGCAGCTATAAAAGGAGGGCTTCGGCCACAGGAGAGAGCAGGTTCTCACCTCTCAACCCTCGCATACGAAACACTACGATCATCACTCCACTCCACCACACATAGACTTGGGAGCCAGCCTCCCTCTCTCGAACAGCTTGTATTCTCCCCGATCTGAGCATTTGAGCTCGGCCACATAGTGACTCCAACCGGGAGACGGACTATGGCACCGATTTGCCCGAACCAAGATAAACCTTGGCGTTTGTGTCCCTTGAGCTAGGCCATCGGAGTCCCACACGAGCCATTTTACCGTGTCCGTGGCGTATCCATGATATTAGACCACGACAGTGGCGAGACAGAAAAAAATAGAATCAATTCTTAGTATAACAAAAATATTAACACTAGATGTTATTATTATGAGTCTTCTTAATATTGTAATCAAAACATTTATTGTAATCTGATATTGCTATTTCCCTGCATATATTGTTGTCTTCTCCTTTAATCCTTGTTGCTCTTATTCTCCGATTTCTCTTCTTTTTTATCCAAACCAATCTAGGTTGCTAATACACAACCACAGATGTTAATAAGCACGATTATAGAATGACCCAAGAGAATGGTATAGATCCAAAAGCAAAGTAACTTGCAAGAAAGAAACATATTTAAGGAAATAGAAAAATTTTCTTTCATGATATTTATAGCATTTATTAACACTGTCTCCCTTGAATGCCCATATCTGTGCAGCCCGTCCCTTGAATGCCTCTGCTCAAGAGCAAAGGAAGTTGTCCTAACTGAAGCAAAACCTATACTGATGTCCATGAGATTCTCTGGCACATTCGCCGGCTGCAGGCTGGCAAACTGCGTGGCGGCAAGCACCTACTGTGACCCGTGGAGCATCATCACCCCCGCCACCGTTGTGAACTCGAGCCCGCATGACGACGCGTCGAACTTAGTGGGCCGCCTAGACCCTCCCTGACCCGCTTGTCAGACCGCCTTCTGATTCCAAGCCGACAACCTAGCGCCTTCTCTGACCTCGACTGGCATTTCGAGCCGATTCTACTCTTAAGTTCCTTGGGTTGGTTGGAGGAACGGATCCATCGCACAACCTTCCCTTCCCTCTTTCCTCCCCCTTTTGTCTCATCGCTCTAGCAGCAACACATTTTCATCTAGCACAGCAGCAACGGCCCCACCGAGTCAGAAATCCATGGCCGCCGTCTCAGAGGTTGCCGAGCCGGTGCCTTCCGGGGAGAATAAGAACGATGTGGATAGAAAGATAACCTTTTGTAAATCAAAGTGATTTTTTTTTAAAATAAATCTTTTGCAAATCTCCTCAGTGTTTTAAAAATAATATCTTTTGTAAGAAGATCAACATTGATTGGTCCAGTCAAGAGTTCAGTGAAGTTGTTGATGGTCATTGGATCTGGAGAGTTATTCTCCTTGTCCATTGTAAGTTGTTCATCATCTTCTACCTGAACATGTGTATCGTCACTTCTTTGTTCTCTGGCTTCTTGAGCCTTGCTAGAAAAGAAAACCAAGGGTTTAGAAAAAATACTGGATTAAATAATATGCTAAGATGCATTCTTTTTAGATTGTACCATTGATTTTTTTTCTCATGTGATGTAGCTTTGTTTTGTCTCTTTTTTTCTGGACTTGTGCTTCTTGTCCAACTAAGTTCTTTTCCGTTTTGAACTTTTTACTTGGACCTCCTTTTTTTCTTTAGGCGTGCATTACTCAACAAATCATTTGGTGGGCCAGCATATGCAAAAATTGTACATGGATCCACAACGTTGTTTGTACATGCACTGATTGTGTCTTCAATTTGCTTAGCAAGGATGTAAAGTGTATTGTCTGCTAACATGGTGTATTCAGGAAAGTTGGCTGCTCGATGTACCAAATTGTGAAATTTGTGGGACATATCTCAAGCGAAGCATATATAGCATCCATCTTTGGATTCTCAATTACATTTCTTCAATGGTTTTCTTGTATAGTTCCACTTTGTGCTTCTCGAGTCCATCGCTTTAACATGTAGTGTGGTGGTAGTGACTTGATATTCATTGAAATTGTATTGCACACCTATCTTCGTTGATGTTGGGACTATTGCTTTGATGGCATGGATCGGCAACATTTTCGGGCAATTGGGCTCCAACAGCATCATTCCCATTTAATGTAACATGACAAGAGACATTAAGTATAATATGGCCAAGTTGAATAAAATGTAAAGAAAAATCTATAGGTTAGGTTAGATCCACTCGCAACATCTTACCGTCTGTTGCTGATCTTGAGCAGGTTTAGGTGCTAGTAGTAGTATTGGACCATACGTGTGTTCTCTGAAATAGGGTTGTCTCACATGGTTAAGTGGGGATTCATCCATATCAGAAACAGTCAGCTCTGACTCATTTTTATGTTAATATAATGCATAGTCAAATTCCATCTAAAAAAACTATTCATCATCACCCTACAAATAGGACGGCTCTTGTCATGTTAGAATTATTGCTTAGAGCCGTGTCCCGCAGCGTATACGCATAAACACAATCTCTTGGTGTCAAACGGCTGCTGAGCCTAGGTAATCTCAGGATTACTGAAGCCACCTTTGAATTAAACTTTATCTGCTCCTACTTAATGAATGACGCGTTAATGCAGGTTTGGAAAAAAAAAAAAACTTACCGCAATAATGAATGCACCTTAGCACCTGCAGACACGATCTTGTGCCAGTTAATCGGCGGCAGTCAGTCGAAAAAAGCAAGGATGGCGGCGGAGCTCTTTCTGCATGATGAAAACACGCTTCTACATGGTTAAAAAAAATGGCGGCAGGCGGTTTTGGCGGGCGTACCGAGTGGCCCGGCCGCAGCGTTAGCCTAGCGCGGCGCGGCAGCGGGCGAGGCGTCCTTGGTCGGAATGGAGTTGAGGTGTAGGAGGCGAGTACGGTTGAGCAGTAGGAATCATGTTTCTTCCCGTGCCCATCGAGAAACCCAAAATTTCGGGAATTTTGGAATTTCCCTTTTTCCGAAATTGAAAACACAGTCAGGAGGAGGCCATGGCGCTGCGACCGCGCTGGTGGTCCGCTACCGCGAACGGGCCCAAACTCGTGTGACGTACTGGGCTGGGCCAATATTCCGAGTCCTCGTCGGCCACGCCGTGCTCGATCCCGTTCCGGTTCCGCATCATAGGGGTTTCGATCGGTCGATGTTATATATTGTCAGCCTTGTTTCCCTTTCGTCTCATCAACGCGATTTCTCATCTAGTACACGATCTCATCTACTAGCGTTTTCGACGAGTCAGACATCCATGGCCGACATCTCGGAAATTGAGGAGCCGGAGCCACCCGAGGAGAAGAAAAACAATGTGGCGGTGGTGCCCACCGTCCCCTGGCTGGCTGCCGTGGCGGAGCGATACGAGCCCCGCAAGAAACTTGGCGAGGGCATGTGCATGTTCGGCGACGTGTACAAGGCCTGGGACTCCGTGTCGGAGCGCTTCGTCGCCGTGAAGCAGGTCTTTGGGAGGAGGACCGACGGCGACCGCTTGCTGAGGACCCCTCTCCAATATTTCGAGCAGGAGGTCAAATCCCTCGAAGCGTGCCGCGGCCACCCTAACGTCGTCGAGCTCCTGGCCACGTACACCGACAGCAGCCACGAGGACGGCGACTCCTTCATCGTCACGGAGTACGCTGGGCCCATGAACCTGCGCGAGTACATGAACCAGCAGCGCGAAAAAGGCAAGCTGTTCAACGAGGACCAGGTGTGTGATATCATGGAGCAGCTCGCCGGCGCGAGGCACGCGCACAGGGCCGGCGTCCTGCACAGGGACATCGCCCCGGAGAACGTGGTGGTCGATGTGGTCGATCCGGACGCCGCGCTCGAGAGCCGCAGGCTCTTGTGTAAGATCTGTGGTTTCGGCATGTCGAAGCCGGCGGCGCAGGGAGACGACGGCTTGGGGCATGTGGCGACCTCCAGACAGTACCTCGCGCCTGAGCTCGAGTTGGGATCCACTAAGGACTATGGCGATCGGGTCGACACGTGGGCGGTTGGCGGCATCATGGGCGACCTCATCGCCGGTAACTGTGACTACTACGAAGAGTGGGTGAGGCTGCCGCGCCCGGAGCCACTCGCACATATGGCCTTGAGGCTCCAGATGGGCGCCCGCCACAGGCAGTTCCCGCCGAAGCAGATGGTGTTAGTGTCTGCGGCCGGCTTCAAGGTCTTGAAAGGTCTGCTGAAAACCAACCCGGACCGCAGGCTCTCGGCAGCGGCCGCGCTTAGGAAGCCATGGTTCCCCGTAATTACTCGCATTAAGCATTTGTGTTAGTAGTATTTAGCGATGAACTCAAAATCTGTTTCCTCTTTCTTTTTCATGCTTTTTTCAGTTTTTACAACGCAAGTAGCATTGAGTAATGGATGTCAGTTCTGGATCAAGACGGCATCCATAGAAAGAGCATAGCTGTAAAGATGTAACACACTGCAAATTAATTATTATGAGTTTTTAGTTACTACGTACTCGTTGCACTTTTAGTCTCGTGATGTAGAGCTTACTGCATTTGTAATTTTGTTAAAATATGGATAGTCAGGCACATTGATCAATCATGTACATTAACAAATCACTACAAATGAGATAATATAGGACCTTTGCCATGCTATCCAATCCACTGCCTTTAGCTCTATAGTCACCACTGCCACCTTTAATTTGATAAATGTGAGATAGCCATTTGATCAATGTGAGATAGTCAGGTAGAATCATATTCAGTTATTAAATTTTAAAAAAGTTTACCTTCTCAAAAAATAAGGTGTGCAATTAATCTAGCACAGAGGAAGTATATAAAAAAAAAAAAATAGCGGATCATAGACATGCCTCAAGTGTGTCAGATTCACATCGAATCTAGCAACATGAACTAACAAAGCAAAGCAGCAACAAATGTAGTGTCAGCAGATCAGACTGCTGCTTTTCTTCCTTCACTTACGAGATAATCAGCAGTGAGCAATTGCTGCCAAATCGGACCACAGTGTCCACATGACATTCTGTTACAATTTCGTAACACGGAATCTTAACACAAAAGAATGAATGGTACACCACCTGCCAAAAGCACAGGATTGATAATCCGTGCTCCTACCGTGGAAAAGCAAAACACAATGAATCTGCGAGCGTCTGGGTGGAAGAACTCTCAGCTCTCACCGCTCCTGTGCCGCCGCCGAGCTCTCCGCCCGGTTCTGGGATGCTTCCATGGCAGCTGGAGTCGAGGCCTCAGTGGACGGCCGTGTCCCAGTGTCGCTCCGCCGCACCTCCTCGATCGTCCTCACCACGTCCGCCATCTTGGGCCGTCGCTCGGGGTCCTCGACACGCGACGCCATTGCGATCTGGAGCATCTCCACCATCTCTTCCTCAATGTTGGGGTACCGCAACAGCTCGCCGTCGAACACCTCGGCAGTCCACTCCTCCCGGACGACTGACTGCACCCACCTCACCAGGTGGACGACCTCGTTGCCGCCACCGGTTATCTGGACAGGCGACTTCCCTGTGAGGAGCTCCAGGATGAAGACGCCGAAGCTGTAGACGTCTGAAGCCTGAGATGCTTTCCCTCGTGTCAGCAACCTCCGTGCACAGTACCCAAGAGAACGGGACCTTGCTGTGATAGGGTTCATCAGTAATGCCAGGCCAAGGTCCGAGATGCAGCCGTATTCGTGCTTGTTGATGAACACATTGGAGGCCTTGATGTTGCCGTGAACAAATCTCCCGTTGTTCTCGGTGTGAATGTGTGCAACTCCTCTTGCTGCTCCCAGGGCAATCTTTAATCTGGTTTCCCAGTCTAATGGTGTTCTGTCCTCTCCCCTCCTCCCTGAAAGCAAAAAAAAAAAAAAAAAAAAGGAGAAATCTGAGATGTATGTCTTCTTCATTCAACTGAAGCGTTTCAACATCAGATATTAACCATCACACCACAGTACAATTAATATTTATTTTCTGGATAACAAAACACTCCTGTATGGCCTAAATATACCAACTGTCCCGACATGCGGTGCACGGTTCTACTGTTAAATGCAATGCTCCATCATGATACAGATACAACACTAACATGATTGCAGATAGTTGATGCTTAGTACATGGTCCTCCTACGGTCCAGATCCTGACACTGAAATGGAGGAATGGACCATGATAGTGAACAGCAACGCTAACTAATTGAAGGATTTTACCAATTCAACATGGGAAGGCTAAAGGTGACAACACTCAACTACAGTCTGCTTGTTAGTGCATCTGTCATGCAGTTTTCTTTCACAATCACCTGCCATTTTTCTATACCTGCCACCACTTATAGCTGCCTTTTTTTTTCTATAGCTATTATATTATATCAACGTCACATGGTTACAAATTAATAAACTATGCAGTTTGCTGTTCAAATTTCATGACATCATTTGAGTAAAGTAAGCTTTGTTAACAAGTTTTCACCATCCACTTAACCTCATAGGATGAGATAGGAAACAGATTATCTTGCTGCTAAGACGGCACTGATGTGACCAGAGTTGACCACCGCACATCAAGCATGCCATGTGAACTTGAATTGAAATGGCATACTGTTTGAAGACACATTGCAAGCGAAGACAGCTAAGCATGATGTGCTAAACTGCTAGATCTAAACGAACAAAGGAAATTCAATGCATGACAGCAAGTCAACAAACCGAAATTAAGGAAGAAATCGGCAGCACATGCTACTTTCGGTGAACTAAGCACAGAACACTAAAGATCATCTTCTCCTTAAAAAAAGGGTCAAAAGTGGCATGTTCAGCAATATGGAAAAATCACCATTCCTCGCAACACATTCATTGCCAGTGACTCCACATGAGAACTGTTTTGTCAAGGCAGAAAAGGGAGCAGATATGATTATCCACTATCTAAAAAAAGAAAAGGGAGCAGATATTGACTGGTATGGCCTAAAGGCAGGAAGCCGAGAGAAGAGAATTTTTCAAATATAAATGGGTCAAAATGACTCAAGTGCTACAGTCATCATCAGAAGATTAAAATGTGAACCTAGACAAGAAACAGGGCACAAACAAGGACCTTTTCCACGTTTGGTAGCGTTTGGATCCTGCATTACCTTTATTTTCCGTTATCCCCCAATCCTAATTGTACATCCTACCTATAGCAATCTGATAAAAGTCAAGCAAAGTATGTTGCTTGCACTAAACAAACAAACAATTAGCTTATCAACCCATGACTCTTCCCAAACAACAAGCAACATGGCATCTCCAGGTCACCATAATATGACCCCATGTTACAGAATTTCTTCCTTTTAAATTGCCACATCTCCTAGCGCATTTGTTAAGTACCACTATCATGATTCATGATTGCAACATTTCTAACACACAAACAGACAGCGGTGATGGTTATGGAGCACATTGCGAATTTCAAATTGAGCACCGAAAGAAAACGATGAAAGTGACAGGACGAAGGAGAGAGGTCACTGCAAGGATCATCATACCATGGAGCATGTTGGATACACTTCCCCTGCTGTAGTAATCGTAGACAAGCAGCTTCTCGTCCTTGGGTAGTAGTAGGCGCGGAGCTCAACGACGTTGTCATGTCGAATCCGACCAACCAGCTCCATCTGCTGCTCGAAGTCACGTCGGCCGGCGTTCACTTCCTTGAGCCTCTTGACGACGACCGTGGTGGCATCCTCCAGCACGGCCCGGTACGCCGTCCCGAACGCGCCCTTTCCAAGGACCTCGGCAGAGGCGCGGAGCAGGTCCTCCAAATCGAACGCCAGCGACGGGCCCTCGAAGAAGACCATCCGGTTGCCGTCCCCGGCCTTACCAATGACGGCCTTGGAGGAGTACTCGGGCGACTCCCTCCCCTTCTTCTTCTCCCCAGCCACCACGCCGCCGCCGCTCCCCGTCTCGTCATCCCGGCCGTCCCTGTTACAGAACGCGAGGAGCAGCACCGCGACGACGACGAACACGGCGACGCAGCCGCCGACGGCAATGGCGAGAATAGCCGCCTCACTGAGCCTGACCCGTCTCCTCGCGGTGGGAGGCGAGGAGGGGGAGTGAGGCCGCCAGAAGACGGAGGAGGGAGACCACCCGGCGGCGCCGGAGCCGAGCGCGTCAGGTTATTGCCGACGAAGGCGTCGTCCGCGAACCGGAGAAGCGACGGAGGCAACGGCCCGTCGAGGTGGTTGTTGGAGAGGTTGAGGAACTTGAGCTTCGGGAGACCGAGGTCCGGCACGCGGCCAGACAGCGAGTTGTTGGAGAGATTGAGCGCGACGAGGTTCGTCAGGTTGCCAAGCTCGACGGGGACGCCGCCGTCAAATCCGTTGAAGGAGAGGTCGAGCACCTGGAGCGAAGCGAGTCCCGCGAGTCCAGTGGTGGGTAGAGCGCCGGTGAATGCGTTGCGGTGGAGGTGGAGTCCCGTGAGTTCCGGGAGACGGAGGAGGTCGGCGGGGAAGGGGCCGGACAGGTTGTTGGAGCGCAGGCTGAGGAGTTGAAGCGCGGTGAGGCGGCCGAGGGTGTTGGGCGGATGGCTCCGGAGAGGCCGAGGCCCGGGAGGTGGAGCGCCACGACGCGGGAACCGTCCGCGCTGCAGGTGACCCCCGTCCAGCCGGTGCTGGTGGAGGAGGGGGCGAAGCAGGCGAGCGCGGTGGTGGGCCAGTTGATGCGCGCGCGCGCGGTGGCGCCTCGGCCTACGCTGGAGAGGAACGATAGCAGCGCTTGCTTGTCGGCGTCAGGCTCGGATGAGGCCAGGCGGGGAACGAGGGAGAGGTAGAAGAGGAGCAGAGCCGCCACACGTAGCGGCGGCGGTGGCGGCGGCGGCGGCATGGTTCGTTCCCCCCACCTCGTCCTCGGTTGGATCTGAGAGAGGGAGGCCGAGAGGTGCGCCAGCCAAAGGTGGCTGGTTTGGCTTAACCTGGTAGCTTGGCGTGGCCGCGTCGGCGTGGGTGGGGTGGGGAGAAGGGAAGCGAGTGCGGGAGAGCCAGCGGAGGCGGAGACGCCGCCGATAGCGAGAGCGAGCTGGGAGGAGTCGGGGTCGGGGATGGGAGGGCGTTTTTGGTGCGTTTCTTGGGGAGCTGAGGTGAGCTGCCGCTGCTGCCTGCCGCAGCTCTCGCATTGGCATGTGAGTGAGAGGAATGGAGGAGCGGTGGTGCGTGCTGGGCAAGTGACGGCGGCGGCACGGTCAGCGATCTGCGCCAACGTTCGTTCATTGATTCCCATGTGAGCCTGTTCCCTGGTCACCGTGTTGCGATGGAGCTGGAACGTGAACGGAATTCTGGAAATCGAATTTTTGTTTACAGTGGTTGAGCGACGGATCTGCTCGAGATTCCGTCCGGTGTTGTGAAAAAGCAATGGTCGTTGGTTATCTTCCTCCTCCTACGTTGGTGATCACATCTGATTAGTGATTACCTTAACCATCCATGTGATGATGATGATGATGTGATTAGCACACAGGATTGAAGCTTCACTGATTCGGGCTCTCCTGACGCCCTACGACGAGTCAATCCCAGGTCGGAGCACTTAGCAGCTGATGCCAAGTAGTCCCTCCCTCTAGAAAAAAAAATCGTTTCGATTTTTCACAAACGTGTTTAACCGTTTTTGTCTTATTTAAAAATTTTATATAAATTATAAAAGTATCTTTAATGATACATAAGAGTTGAACTCCAAAGAGGGCCTACTTGAGCCCCAATAGCTAAATATGGGGCCTCGCGCCAAAAACCAACTCCCGCCAGGCCCCTACCCGCACCGAAATTTATTGGCCAACAAAATCCACCCTTCAAACCCAATTTCTGTTGGCTCTGGGCCAAGCCCCCAAAAGTCTGTTTTGCCTCTTTTCCTCGCGCGCGTGATTTCTTCGCCCTCCCGCGCGCCCGCTCGCAGGTCACCTTTCCCCGACGCGCGGCTTCTTCCCTCCCGCCCGCGATTTATTCCCCACCTGACCTTGAGAGGCGCAACCGCGGCGCCGTGCCTGTTCGGCGAGAACCCCCGGCAAGATGCGACCACCGGCACCTGCAAATCCCTTTGCGCGCGGCTACTTCCATACTTCCAGCACCAGCGACTCTCCCATCGAAGGTAAGATTGGATGCTACTGTAGTAGACGCGACTTCCAGCCGCAGCAAATCCCTAGCGAGACGCGTACAGAGAACAGGCTGCTACTCGTGTGCTGCTTCCTTTCTTTGACAGTAGCCTGAATGAGCTGTATCCGATTTGGATTGTACTGGTGTGCTAGATTTTTTTATCCTTTCCAATTTGGAACCGACTAGTGTGAAATTAATTTGGTGATGTAACTTGGTCAAATTTATGTTTGAATTTAAATTACAATATTACAATATTTCTAATTTTTAATTATTTTTAGCATGGTGCTTTCTTGATATAGTTTAAATAAGTTATTGTACAGTATGATATTCTCTAATACATATGTTATATATGGTGTATGAGAAAATAGAGGGAATTAAAAAGTAGGGGCCTTGTTTTTTTGGGCTACCACGGAGTTCAATCCGTAAAAACAGGGACCGAAAAGTAGGAAAAGCACCCAAATAAAAAATAAAAAACTTTGCGCTTATCACGGAGTTGCTTCTAAGTCATAACAAAACGGATATATCTATGCAACTTTCAGGACTACCAACAGGCGTCGATAAATCATGCATGATACTAGAAGGAAGAACGATTAGTACTCAATCTAATTAACTTGGCTGGCTTGGGTCGGTGAACAACAGAAGTCAGTAGAAGCTGGCCAACTTCGGATTAAAGTCGGCGGGAAAGGGGGAAAGCAAGGAAAGCGATTGGATGAGAATGAACCGAATCGAATCCTGCATGCACTACAAGTTCAGACTGCAGAGGCGATATGTGATGGTGATGATTGCATGCACGCAGCACGTCAGAAGCAGCTTCTTGACTTGGCTTTCGCTTTTGCCCCTTTTCGTCAGCGTCGATCAAGTTTGTTTTAATTTGAAAATTCAAAGTTTGAATTGAATGAACAACAAGGAACGCCCACCTGACATTGCCCATGCTTTGCTTGTGCTTATGGGGCTCTGTCACTGCCATTGGGTAAGGGTAGATATGGTTGGCAACTTGGCATGCATACCATCACGGGACAATCATGCATGCCCTTTCCCAGCACTGCTCTCGGAATCAGTAGGCACAACAAGAACATGCTTGGCCTAAGTTTAGATTAAAGCTCCATCTGTTTGCCAAAGGAGCCGATAGAATCTTATTCTCTGAATTCATTTTAACTCTTAATCTCTGAATTCATTTTTACAGTGATTCTACGGTGTCTTGTAAGGGAGGGAGACAGTAGTGGCTGAAAAACTGCAGAACAGGCCCAAAGAAACTGTTATCGTGTTGAGACTATCGGCTTTGGACCACTTGATTTGATTCGACTCTCACATTAATTAGTACTGCTAATTAATTACTAGCTCTAAGATAACTTGTTCAATAATATTATTTCTATTAGTATATAACTTTCGACGTGACAACCTCACGTGGTTGTACAGTTTTGTGTATAAAACTAGATCTTGATTTAAAACTATTTTTCTAATTTTTCCAAATATAAAATGGTACGTACATTTGCAGCTGGTACTAGTGGCAGATATAAACTTTGGTCACACGTACGAACACCGGCACGGTACGCTAGTGGTACGGTATTCCGTAGTGTTCAACTGTTTTTTTTAGCGTCTCCATTAAATCCAATGCCGGCCGCCGCCGGTACGTGCTCTCTGCGCGTGTAGTGTACCGTGCTGTTTTGCGCGGTCGGTACCGTCCTGTACGTCCTGTGTGGTCCGATCCGTGTCTGGTTTTCATTTCCCAGGCGTACGTACGGTGACCTCTGCCCGTAGCTAGAGTATACTACAGTAACATCCCCGTATCCGTATAGTAGTTGTGTATGGAGCTTAATTGTAGTACGTAGTACGCGTAGCAACGTAACCTGACCTTGGCAATTGCAGGCGTGACACGTACTTCTCCAAGTTAGGGCCTGGTTGATCGGCAAAGATTTGGCAAGAGAGTATCGCTCGTTCCGTCGTCCTCGTGTGAGGCAAGCGCCAAGCAGCGGGTGGTGGTGAATGTGTGTAACTATGGTCGATTCTTCATCTCTTTACATCTCTTGTGCTTTTTTAGTCGTTGCTTTACAAAAGGAGCGAACAACTAGCAATGGTCGACATTTGCTACCGTCTGTGTGCCATTGTGCATGTACCGCCCCCGGCGCCCGGATTCGAATAGGTTGAGCGCCATGCCGCCTCTGCCTGGATAGATAGCACACAGCTAGCATGACCAGTCGTGTCCGTTTTGGATCCAACACCAACTCACCAAGTGCTGTACTATTCCTACTCTCGTGTCGTGTCGTACGGCTTAAATTTGTGCTGAGCCTGAGCCTGAACCTCAACCTGTTGTGTCTGTGTTTCCTTTATCTGCTAGTATCTGCAATCATGCATGGTAAGACTAGTACGTACATTGAGCAGCTTGTAGGCTTGTAGCCACACATCTCCCCTTGTTCTACACACGTCGCTAACAGGCACGGTTGACCGCACTAGGCAGAGAGAAATTTCCACATCACAACAGCGGAGTGGAGACGACTGTAATTTTGGGCGCTCCTTGTTTTATTATTATTTACACAAACTCGTACTAGCATGCATATCAGTACACGCTGTTTGTACTTGGAGAAACAGTCGATAAGATAGGACAAGATTTGGACGTGTCTATCTGTGATGCATGCTCGGGGTCGGGCTGGGCCTACTCATCAGCGCCAGCGACGTGTGGGGGAAAAAGGGTTCAGCGATCATCATACTACGTACGCTGCCAAGTGGTGCGACGCAGGACGAGACAAGCGCGGCTGGCGCTCCGGCTTGTCACTTGTCGCCCCGCCGCCCCGTGATCCCGACGCCACTCCACCCCCCACCCGCTGCCATCTCCTCATCTCATTTCGGTGCACCAATCCAAATCCTCTAAGTCTAGACAAAAAAAGAGTGGGCTTCACTTCCATTTCCAGAGTACCAAGGCAAAATGACATGTTTTCCTTCTCCCTTGTACATGAAAAAGCAATAAATAAAACACGGTTAGGTTTTCACCTTTTTTCCACAAGTATTAGGCGATGAATCTTAACCATTCGCATGAAATCCGGTGGCAGCGGGGGTCAAGCTCAGGCAGGCGAGTGGATGCGGCAGCGTTGGCCATCGCCTGAAAGAGCACAGTCACCTGAAATTTAGGAAGCGTGAAAAAAAAAAAGTTAAAAAACACGAGGATTTCAAAAAAGATATTTGCCACGACACAAAAAATTCCAATCGAGCCTGTGCTGTGCCGTCAGTGGCACCCGAAGGGGCCCGTCTGCTCAAAGTCACCGGACCGCTTGCCGCACGCGCTAAACGGCCCACGGCCCAACAGCTGCAGGCCCGGCTAGGAAGAAGCAGAGAGGCAAGCCGACAGCTACAAAGCACAAGGAACATTGCAAATCTCAAAACAAAAGGTGAACACTACAAAAATGCATTTCCCCCTAATTAAAAAAGTCATCTATCTTCTAATGAAGTTTAGGAACTGGTTCATATGTATTATTCATAATAACTGCATATGTCAGTGTTTTAGAAAACAGAATATGTGTAACGGCTACTGTAGGTAATGATGACGATTACAATATATCAATATCAACTTAAAAAGCTTCATATTTCTTTTACTCTGAGATTTTTTAGGGGTATTCCTTTTATTTCAAACAAACCTCAGACATTTGCACTGCATAGTTTGCACGTGCTCCATACAACATAGAGCAGAATATAGAGTAGAAATGCAAGTTTAACTAACAGGGTGACCTTTGTAGATTCAAATGCACGGTTCTAGCACACTAATTCCTGAACCATGCTCTTGTGCAGAATATCGAGACTGCCATACAACATAGTTTGCTTGGTGCGTTGCTTTACTATTTGATCTGACAATTAGTATATTTACCTCTTACTACAACAGAATGTCGAGACTGTTTGTTTATTTGTAACATTATTTTTATTTTATTTCTAACATGTCTCCTTGATTCCATGGCTAATGATTAGTGGTACTTCAAAGAAAACTTATGCCCGTGAATAAATAAACTCTGTGTTGAATCTTTCCAGTTATTTCTTATCATCATCACAAGATGCAACCTATGCGAATGCATTACACAAAGAACTATACTTTAATTTATTTAATTTAATAGTCTGAGAATGGAGTAGCTCTTCCATGTTTGTTGTTAGTCAAAATAAATGGCAACAAAAAAAAAATGGTCTGCAGCTAGCTTGACTACTAGTGTGCCAACACAACACACGTGGAAAGTTTGAAATATCGTGTCTATTAACTTGGAAGAGCATAACAACCAGTCAAACTTACATTTTGTATGGTTCCAAAGGAGGAACCATGCATAAGAATTTTTTTTTAACATTCTCCACTGTCCAGCTGATCATCTCAGCAGAAATGGTGACACGATGAGATGGTGTGAATTAGCATCTGCTTTCAGCCTAAGAAGTTCAGGTGATGTTTTGCCAATTTGTTTCTGTTCTGCGCATTTGGAGAATTTTCAGCATTGAAATTCAGAGTAGATATGAGATCCTCACCTCCCAGCTCTCAGGCTGGTAACTTTTTGATCATTGCAGTGCTTGATGTTTTCTACAACCTGACATATCAATTATTTTGAAAAAGGTTTGTTTGGTTACAGTTGGAAGATAAATGATATGATTCTAATGAATGAATAAAAATGAAAATGTGATTTCAGGAATATGCATATGATTGCACAGGTGCAAATCAGTCCTCATCATTCAATATTGTGTTAAAAATCTCTATTTGCCATTGTTGTTGTTGTTTTAGCACAGTGACATTACCATTTTCAGAATATTAATCATTTAGGTGTTACCAGTTATAGTAAACCTTTTGCTAGCAGTTCTCTTTACATTAAATGTTTCACCGTTCCCTTGCTGATTCCTGGATCAGGTCATTACAGTTCTGATTTTGGAAACAGTATGTCGAAACTTATCCCATCTGTTCCAAAGGTCTCAAGTCGTTTAACTATTTTAGCCACTCTCACTTTAGTATTAAAAAACTCCACTTTTCTCTTGTGCTTTTTATTTAATATAAGATAAAAGAGTCCAACCTCAGTAACATATGACTAGCTGAGAATAGATTGTTACTTTGTCAAGTTTGGTTATTGCTGAATTAGATTGGCTGATGAACTATCACAACGAAGAGTATTAAGCTTCCTCGTATCTGGTTTCTTAGATGGATCTTGTCCACAGGGAGGCAGCAGTGACACATCAACCTCGACAACAATATGGTGACAACATCTTAGCATGATGAAATTGGAAAAGAGTTGCAACTAAAACACAAATTTGTGAGTAGAGGAAAAGGATAATAATAGAGTCATTGATCTCATTTTTTTTTTCGTCAGTTGCAATTTTTACTAATTACTTTCACGACAAGCAGAGGTGCTTATCTCAACTGAATGGGCAAGGAATTTGCACATCCAAAAAGAATGGCGGGTAGCATTTCAATTTTTTCCATCAGCACTACTACAAAGGTACGTGTTCTAGCAGCATCCTTCTTATATTCAAAATTACAGATTGCTGTTCAAATTCTAGAATGGCACAGTATGCTAAAATCAAATAAAGCAAACCTCGGCTTCATCCATCTCAGTGCTTGTGTCTTCCGGTCCATCTAGCATGAGCATAGATGAGTCTAATAATTAATAAATGATAAAGTTGAAGAAGAAGGCCTGAATGCTCCTACAATTGAAGGCCATGAAAGATCTGGACTTCATGCCATTCTGAAACATGCCCTCTCCACTCCTGAGTTGTTACCGTCTTGATTTTTTTTTCTACTTGCTTGTCTTGCAATACTAATGCACTCATTCAATACAAGCATGATATGTACTTCGAAATTTCTCCCTACATATTTCATCATATTAATACCGGGCAATTGCTACTCCAAAATCATTGTAGACCGCTTCATTTTTTTCGATCAAACGCCACGATCATCAATTACTTTCTAGGAGGTAATAGTATTTATTTAAATTTTTATTCTATAAAATAGGGTAATTCGTTGGTGCATGCGTGATCTGCGGTAATTCCTAGCGTTGATGCATGCATGTGTGAACTGTAAATTACTCCTAACAGTGCATGCATATGTGACACAATTTTTGTAGTGTGTACCATGCATGCATGTTAGCGTGTTTACGTGACATAATTTTGTAATTTGTAACGTGTCGTGTGTGTATGCATGTACCGGTGGCCGTGCATAAAGCATGCATGTTAGCAAACGCATAATTAGTTTACGTGGCCATCACTTGGCTTTATTACTTTTTTTTTTGACGAGGTGCTACTAAATAATTTGTAAGGTGTCTACGCACATATGTGTGTGTCGGATGGAGAAATTAGTTAGGATTCCTCACCTCCGCATGCATGCGGGAAAATCCCGTGAATAGGGGGACGGGAGGATTTATTTTTTTATATTTCATTTAGTAATTTGTCAAAATTATAAAAATCAACGGTCCGGATCGAATAGAGATATTACCTCCTAATAGGTAAAAGGAGTACCTGAGCATTGCCCTTAATACCGAATGTACAGGTGAATAAAGCACATTGGTTAATCTGATCATAGGATACTCAGTCAGAGCTCATTCATATAGAAAGAATCAACTGGTAAATGAGGAATAGATCGTAACAATCGATTCAGCAGATGGCAGGCTTGTGTCTGTCCCCTCATGCCAGAACAGGCGACTGGTGAGCATCTGTGACATTTGAGGCAACAATGGTGATAGTAGCAATGGTAGCAATGCCAGCAGATGGTATCTAGGGTACGATGTTGGTTATATATGTATGCCTTTTGGTAGTGAAATGTCATATTTATACTTGTGCCTTTTTTTTTTGAGCTTTGAATGCTTTATAATTTGGTGGAACCTCCAATTTTATATGATACCAATGTAAGGATTTAATGTTGGGTGTCTCTACCCTAAAATGCGAATTGCGATGCTGTTTGTTTGAAAACAAATGGAGTTCATAAAAGATCAGACCAGAATATATACCGGTGATGCTTTTTTTCCTCGAAAACTCAGGAGAGCTGCACTTCATTATATTAAGAAGATAAAATGGGAAAAAGAACCCACACACCACATTATACCGATGATGCTGGAACTGTTGGTGAACATTTTCTGTCATGTCATTGGTTTTCCTTGGTCCATGGGAATTGAAAATTTTAGCGGCACGAACCTACTGATATAGAATGGTGACAAGTGACAACATCAGACCAAAATTTTCAACTTTCCCACCGCATTTCCTGGTATAGAGACATACAGTTCTTACTAACTATAATTCACAATTAGTATTAGCTAGACCCGGATAGATATGCATATGCAGTATATTATCCAGTTCGTCAACGTCAAGAAAGAAATTAGCAGTTACCTAGCACCAAAACTATTAAACTAGTGCTAACATTGGACCATGTGAGTTCTGTTTGCCTTGAATTATTCATCCTCCCAAATGCTCCCACCCTAAGTAGAACCTCATCCTTCGTCAGAATATATACTGCTGTTCTCACCCTCCATAAGGTTCTGAAAGGACGATGGAATTGGAGGGATTTCAGTGCTCACAACGCCTTCCAACATGCGAACAACCTGCCCCATGGATGGCCTGTCGTTCTCCTCGTCCTGGATGCACCAACAGGAAACTCTGCAGGCGACGTCGAGCTCCTTGACATTAGCATTGCCTTCCAGCCTATCATCCAGTAAGCACAACACATTTCCTTCGTTCACTTGAGCAGCCGCGTAAAGAGGGAAGTATCGGTGGCTTCCGAATTTCAGCCTCTTTGTAGTCCTTCTTCCTGAGATTATTTCGAGAAGCACAATGCCAAAGCTATAAACATCCGCCTTTTTGGTGATAGGCTGCCCAGATATCCACTCTGGCGCGAGGTATCCCATGGTTCCTCGGATGGTGGTCAATGCGAGTTGAATTCACGCCCAAGAAGCTTTGCCATGCCAAAGTCTGAGATTTTAGCGCGGAATTCTGCATCTAGTAGTATGTTTTCAGGCTTGATGTCGCAATGGATGATGCAGTCCTCACATTCTTCGTGAAGATAGGTTAGGCCCTTTGCGATACCTAGTGCAATCTGGAAGCGAAGATCCCAGTTCAGAAGACTGGATCTTTCTGAGAAGAGGTGTGATTCCAAAGACCCATTAGGCATATACTCATAGACCAGCAACCTCATATCTCCTCTAACACAAAAATCCCAGAAGACGGACAAGATTGGAGTGCTTGATCACCCCCAACTGTCTGCACTTCAGCTCTGAACTGCTTATCTGCTTGCCCACTACCTTTGAGACTCTTAACAGCGACAACAGTTGATCCTGCTATTGTTCCCCTGAAAACACTTCCAAAGCCTCCCTCACCGAGTTTATCAGAGAAATTCCTTGTGGCTTTCCTGAGTTGAGCATAAGAGTAGAACACAAGAGAACCTTCCACTTCAAACTTTCTGCAAGTAAACAAGTCAATCCTGTATTTCCATAGAAGCACCAGTACCGATATGGCAGAAGCCAACGCTATTAACCCGACCACCAACAACACAATCAGCCCTGTGTGCAAACCATTTTTGGCCCTGAGTTTGGAGCCCCAACGAACATAAACCTTGCTGTATGGAGGTCTAGAAGCAGAACTCAGGTTGTACAAGTTGTAGTACCACAGCTTGCATCCATAGTCATACACATATGCGACACAGTAGCATTTGCTGAGACAGGCTTGCTTACAATCCTCATCACTCCCTGCTAAATCATTCTTAGAATCATAAGGGAGCCCCTGCAGCTTGTCTAGCAGGATAAAAGAGTCATCATGTTCAGTCTGGCCATCCGTCTCGCAGCTCAATGGAAGAGATCTCGGTCTCGAGCAACCAGTAGCAAAGGCTCCGAGGCTCCACTCAGCTGGGTAGGAAGGCTCAAATCCATCGATGCAATCGCATCTCCCATTGGTCTTGCAAGCACCGAAATTGCCACAGAAGAAGCCACTGGATTTGCAATCTGAAGGGAAGGTCCAACGAGCTACCCAACCACTGCTATTTGCCACTGCAGAATCCTCCGACCACCGCATCAAGCTGACTTGCCCCAGGTTGAACTGCAAGAACTCGGTCAGATTAGGACTGTCCGGAGGATTCAGCACCAGCGAGCTGCCGTTGTCTTGTGACGCCACCATCCAATCCGGGAAGGTGCCCAGGCTGGGATACCCATCGGTGGTGAGCACGAACCCGTTCCGCCTGCTCCGGTCGACGCTGACGCTGCCATTGTGCGCGTAACTCTTGTACGTCAAGGAGACGTTGGCTCCCGTGTCGCCGGCGAGCCCGAGCCTGGCGCCGGGGAGCAGCGAGTCGCCGGGGGAGTCGAAGCTCTGCCACAGGACCCGCGAGGCGTTGGCCTGGTCCCTCACCACCAGGTTGCCGTTGCCAAGAAGCACCGCAGCGGCGGCAGGCGGCGGCGGCGGCCCGGCCCCCGCCACGACGGGCGAACACCAGCGGGTAGACCCGGACTCCGAGATGCACAGGCTGCCGGCGAAGACCTCCAGCGCCGCGGCGGAGAGGTCGGAGATGCCGACCCTGTCCCCGACCCAGAACGTGGGGCTGGTGCTCGGCATCCTCTTGAAGCGGACGCCCAAGAAGCGGGTGATGCCGGCGCCCGGGGAGAAGAATCCCAGCTCGAAGTCGCCGTTCTTGGACACCAGCGTCTGGTTCCCGGAGATGCCCGCGCCGGGGAGGATGGTGTCCGTCGCCGAAGCAGCGGCGGCGGCGGCCAGCAGGAGGAAGAGGAAAGCTGGCGGCGCGCCCGCGAGGGAACGACGGGGAGCATCCACGCTTTGCTGCCTCCATTCCCGTGCTGGGCATCACTTGCAGTAGGGGAAGGGAACGAGCACGAACACGGCAGGGAGCAAGGGAAGAAATCCTTGTGAATGAATGGGAAGAAATCTTTGGCTGGCACGAGCGCGACTGCACAAGACGACACAGACGAATCAGTGAGGTGAACAAGAATGAGGTGACCTCAAGCTGAGTGCTCGTGCTGTCGTACACGGTAGCTCCGGCGAGAATCGCCGCCGCCGCGCCTTTGACCAAGCTCTTACTTTAGTGAGACTTGACTTGACAGCCCAGGTTGCGTGCGACTTCAACGTCGTTTCTCTTTGACTCTCTTTGGAAAATGGGCACGGAGGGATCACGGATCAGGGAAGAGGCTGCCAATTGGCATGCTCACCAGACTGGATTTTTCTCCTCAAAGATATTAATATTTACATTTTTTTTCTAAAGAAACAAACGTTGAAATCTGTCTTTGGTTTATAGCAATAACGTGATCCTTTGATCTTGTTTTAAAATTCGTACATCTGATCAATTATATCTTTATCCTACTATAAAATAACTCACACAGTATTCTTTTTATGTACTCAGACTCAGACTTTGTCACTGACCTTCCAGGATCTTAGCTGTTTCCTGTTTTCTGGATTGGTTTTGCAACTTTGTTCTGTTTCTTTTTCAATAAAATTCCCGGGGCTTCGAGGGCAATAGGGCACATCTCTAATTCTAGACTAGCTAGAGTATTCTTTTGGAAACAAGTTTGGTCATTTGACACCACTAGTCCCCGTAAATACTCTCTCATTTCTGAAATAATTTTTATATTTAATTAATCTTGTATGGTATTTGGTTTATATTTTTAATAACTAATAATTTTTTAGTACTTATACCTTAAAAACAAGATTTGTAAATCTTGGCTTGAGGTCTTAATTTTAATCAAATTTTATACAAAAGCAATCAATATCATGTCTCTGGACAGGTATGTTATAAAAATTAATATAAATGTTTGTATTTTACAAATTTAGATAAATTTAATAAAATTGTTTGACTTGTCAGGGAAACAAAATTGTATAAGTGTACAGGTGTTTTTAATAAGATTATACTACTATAAAACTTTTGGACTAATACTTCTAGAGTGATCGGTGCATAATTTTTTAAGTTTAGCTAAATGGTGTGGATTTTATGACAAGAGGTAGTAGCTTTCACTAGTTAGGTAAAAATCCTAAAGTTTGTGTGAATGTTTAGTACAGCAGCCCCGTTAACTTTTTACCGGCAATATACAAGTGCTACCATGACAAACTTGTTTAAAAGCTAGACGTGTTGACTAGAGTGGAACAAATTTTAGTAAGGGGAAGCATGAGAAATTGCTGAAAGCAAAACCACTTAAATCTAGACGTGTTGACTATTATATTTGTTTTAGTTTTATTCGATAGACCCATCTGTCAGAAAGCTACATATATCTTATAGGTCTAGAAATGCAGAAAAGGATATGAAGGACTTGATCAAAGCAGTCAAAAACCTTCTGTATCTTTTTGACACGAAAACAGTCAAAATCCTGGCACAGAGCGCAGCTGAATCCACTTCACTTGGGCGTTTTTCTTTGTTGGTCCTGGGATGGATTTCAATTCCCTTTTTGGGGCTTTCTCTCGGCTGGGCCTGGGATGTGTATCATGTTGGGCTAAGACAGTGTAGTCTTGGACGCTATCGAAAGTGGAAGCGTGACCCATCTTAAATATTTTGGGCCACCAATTGAAGAATATGGGCTATCCAACAGGCCTTTGTTCAACCAGTTGCCCATCTCCGGGAATTTCCTATTTATTTTTTTACAGGGAGTGAACGAACTCTCGTAATAATTAATTAATTAATTCAGTGATGGTGTTTCCAATGTTGCTGCAAAAACAGTTCATGTCAAAGTTAAATATCCCTCGTTACATCAATGATGATCTTCAATTCAACCATTCGAGTCTCTTTCTGTTGTGCTATCTATAAAAGAAGTTCGAAATCTGAACCAATGGGTGGAGCCATAAAGACGAAGAACAGCACTCAACCTGAAGGTACTGTACGTACCTGCAGGCAATACCTGTTTCAGGTTGATTTGATGTTCTCCATGTCCATGCCACACCCCTGAGCTCAACGGTAGTTAGCCTGGAGCTATCCTGTTCCAGTGCGAGCATGCTCGGCATGCTTTGCTCCACTCCTGGCTGCTCCCCTTCCATACATCTCCTCTCCCCTCCATATGTTTGACCGGCCGGCTGCAGTTTCGTTTGGTCATCATGCATGGCGGTTCAGGGACTAATCATGGCCATCTCCCTGTGCTCCAGGCATCATGGACTGAACTGAACTGAAGCAGCTCCAGCTGGGGATGGATAATGTTGTACAAAGACTGGCAGTTGCTCAGTGATGTGTGCTAAGGTGCGCTGTAACATAATCACTCGAGCTGACCGATCCTGAACATTTCAAGTGTGAGTTGCAGTCGCAGTTGCAGGCTGCTTTCATGACATCGGTGGCCACAATTTCCAATGCTAGATTCCACTAGTTTCTTTAATTCTAGGATGAACCGCTTCCATTGGCTCCTTGTTTCCTCGGTCTACTCCTTAGAGCGTGCATAATGCTGATAGTTTCAGATATTGTCCGTGTTCCTGAACAAATCAAGAGTTTTAAGATGGACTGAATTTTATCAGAAAAAGTAATATTTATCACACAAACTCTGAAGAATTAGTTTCAACATATAATATATTTTCATAATATACATTTTTTGTTTAGTATTACGTTTTATGTAAAATTAATTAAACATATACTAAGTTGATTTATTCAGGAATGTAGAGGAAGGAGTACCTGTGTGTTGTACTCCACTCGCTAATGGCGGTTGTTCAGAGTTCAGACACGACAAGACAGATAGCTATTTCAACTGGACCGTCGTTGCTCGTGCATTTGATGCTAAGAAGCTCTGCAGGATCACATGAATCGTCGGTGCAGTGGTGGTTCCTTCTCGTGAGTTAAGCAGCAGAGAGGCATGGTAGAGCTCAGAGCTGCAGCGTGGATAAGCTCTCCTACTGCTACCGTCATTCAAGCTGGCTGCTATTGTATTAACGTTCCCTCCTTTCATCGGACCTGCATGCAAAACGCCGACAACGAAATCATGTATACTAGTAGTTTATTTTACTAAAGACATGCAATGAAACTAGGGCTTTGGATCCTGGAACTCGGACATGCCATCGGTGCGGTGCGGTGCTTGTGCTCACTGCTCAGTGGATTTTCCCCATCTTTCCATGCATGTCCTTTGTTAGAGACCTAATTCAGAGCTTTGTATGAGATCACTGAGTTCCTGAATGTGCTTTCCTTGGGCAAAGCAAGGACGTTTCCTTTAGATTTTTTTTTTTGCGGAATATCAGTAATTAGTTATCTATCTGTTCACCTGTATCGGACCAGATCTCAGTACTCAGCATGGCACCATGCATGTGTTTCAGATCAAAGATACATCAGATAGCAAGCTTGTATTCAGTTACTCAGTACAGTATGTTCTTAGCAGCATCTAAAACATCGCTGTGTAAACTGCTTGCCTGAATGATCTACAGCTAGCTGCAAAAATCATGTCTGTCTCGTTTGGCATAGAAGAAATCTGACGATTCGTGTCGTTTCTGACAACAACAAGAACCAATTATTGTGAGACGCATGCTTTTTCGCTGTGATTTTTCTTTTGCTGCTGCCCATCATATATATGTTGTTCTTACCGGCTGCATAATAATTGTGTCTCGGTGACGAGGCCAGTTTCCAGCTCACCCAAGTTGATAGGGTTTGCAGCTTGAATGCACTGTAAAGGCCGGCGAGTTTCTGCAAATTTTGTCCTTGCAGAAAGCATGTTTTGGCTTCTATCAACAGCTTCCACGCAACTCTGGTCCGCTAGCTCCAAATAATCATGGAAGTACAGCTGGGAAAAAAAATTATCACATCAATTCCTTGATGGCACTGAAATTGCAAAAAAGAAAAAGGAAAAAAAAGAGGTTATGAAGAACAACAGTTACGAGTTACTAATTACTGAACCCTCAAGAATAACAGTTCTGATAACAGATATGAAGATGATGACTCCTCATTGCTAGCTTCCAATTAATAATGTGGGTCAATTGGTTGACACTAACACATGTTCTCCTTTGGAAACGGGCAAATGTTCTTCAGTCATAATTACACAACAATACTATATGCTGTTGTGCTATGCTACTTTGGTTGCCCCTAACAAGGCCTGTTTTTTTTATATAAGCTTGGCTCTAAGGACACCCTTAATAAAGCCATGCTAATGGAAAGTTTGACCTAAAGGAGGAATGGTAATAGCATAATGATTCAGGTGTTAGTGCTGCTTAGTCACCACCCCTACTCTTCCTAATGCAGCATTGATGATCACAGACAGTAGACTGAATGAGATGGACCACAAGTAGTAGAATTTTACAGATGCTCCCCATCTGAATTCATGCGAGCAAGCCTTGTCTCACTTTTTCCCCTTTATCATCAAGACACATAGTAAGCTAACCATGTTCAGCATGCACAAATGCAATGACAGAGTCATGGTGCACACAGTTCAAGCAGAAGAACGGAACAATCCTCTTGAGAACAGATTCAGAAGAGCTCATCATCGGTCATTTAAAAGAATCCCGGTTGAGGCCGAGACATGGCCTGCATCACGGCATGGAGCTGAAAAAAATTACAGCACAGCCAGGAACAAGACTCTGTTGATGCAGTGCTCGCCTAGAAATTTATTCTGACATGGTTTGCCCTCACAACGCGTAGCATTCATTTCACTGAATTACTCTACTGCAGTTGCAATGGAGTGTCCTGAACATACGCATTCAGTAATCAGTGCTCCGTACACTTCAGTCTCAGCTACTGGTAGATGTCTTGTGCGGTTTGAATTGTTTTGTGTGATGGTGCGAGATCGACGCCGAGTGGTGGCAGCAGAGCATCTCGCCACAACCTATAGCTGCGCTAGTTTTATGTTTGTGGCGTTTCCAACGTTCGGCGACATGGCAATGCAATCTGAACAAGAGGTCAAATTCTGACTGTCTTTTGAGACTGAAAATGCAGGTCAAATTTCGGCCGCCCTTAAGAACCGCATGGGGATGTGAGCCAGATTAATGCATGGCGTGTTTCTTCTTGGATTGGGCATTCGCCATTCACCAATCACCAGCGTAGCGTACCTACCTACTGCTGCAGTAGCTCTGTCGATCTTCGGCGTCTCAAGAGAGTTCATGATGAGGTTCGGGCCTACTAAACAAGTTTGACCTTTTTTTCAAACAAATTTGTAACACCACGGATTCTGAAAACAGTGCAGTTTCTTTGAAGGGGATGAAACAAACCCGATCTTAGTGGAGAAGTCGTGCTAGGAATTTGATGGAAAAGTGAGGTGGTGTCGCTTACGATTGTAAGAAATACTGCTTCCTTTCAAAACAGATTGTAAGAAATATTGCATTGCGGAAGTGATGAATCAGAGCTTCTTCCCCACAGGCCACATCACTCGCTGTCAGTGGAAAAATTCAGCCATCCAGAAGGTCACATCACTCGCTGTCAGTGGAAAAATTCAGCCATCCAGAAGACTTACTGAAGAACACACACTAGACAGTAGACACTACTTGTATAAGCACACAATGAAATTAATTTTCCAACAGAATAACAAATAATAAGCAATCAAGATCTAATCTTAAGTCACAATTGTATATTATACTTAAAAGATTCAGAAAGTTTTCGAATAAACAAACATTGAGAAACAGAGAGGTTGAGCGAATCTCAAGTCGCAATTGTATATCATACTAAAAAAAGGCATAAAGTGGATGCCAAGCCAATGCATTATTATAAACATGGAAAAATCTCAGTTGACAAGATGACAACGATAGTTGAGTGCCCATGACTAGATACAGAGAAAAAAAAAGGTTTCCGAACCCGACTAGCCCATATGGCTACACGAGCAAGCAATCGCTTTTATTTGTCTAATCATTCCCCTGATTCCATGTTCAAAGCGCTGTTAAGATTAGGTGAGGAATGAAAAAGGCTAGCTCGCTCGTTCTTAGGGGAGGTGTTCGTGCACACGAGTGGGCTATGCATGCATGCAACCGGCCGGACCCAGGAAACCAGGTGTCCCCTGAGGAATTGAAAATTGGAAAATGCCAAAAGGCTTTCGGCTACAGTATACGACGAGACATCAGGGTGGCCTATCGCCTAAAATAATTCAACCGAGAATTTCATTAGGTGAAACAAATTCACGGTGGTACTAGTGGAAGTGTCCTGAAATCTTTGTTTTTTTCAGTTGCACCAATCTACTATTGAGTTCTTTTTAAGAGAAATTTGGTTGTCTCGGCGGATCATTTTTTAGAGACCACGCCGTTGCGCAATTTTTCATTAAGCAGAATAAAGTTCAAACAACAAAGCCCAACGGTAACCAAACAATTACTGATGTGAGACCACGCCATCTCGGCGGATCATTTGATGACGGTGTTCCTAACTATGTGTCGAGTGGCCAAGTTACTACTTGTCACCATATGATCCGGTGATGCCTGTGTGCCCCCACGTTGATCTATCATTCGGCGGAGCACTAGTACAACCGATTGAAAAAATGGACCGAATAGGATCATCCAGTGAACTTTGCATCCACAAAGTTTTTTTTTTTTTTTTTTTTTCAATGGCTAGCAGCATCTTAACACTATATGTGTCTTGATTGTAAGGGTTTAAGGGTAACATGCCAACTTTATGAGTTGAGAGTGTGTCATGTGTTCTTGGTTTCAAGATCATCATATGAAGGTTGAAGATCTAGTAGTATTACCTTGGTGTCTGCCAGTACCTAGATTGCTAGGCGTAAGACTAGGTGACCTTCCCTATGGAGCTATTTTGTGGGAATGCTTCTGGAGGTGTACTCAGTTTGAATCACTGAGTCCGGATTATAGTATGAGTATTCACTAATGGAGACTTTTGTCTTGGTGTAGGAGTATCAAGGGAACAAAACCAAGTCTTGATGGTTCTTTGCTGCTCCATTGTGGTGATCAGTGGCAACTAGTCAACACCATGGCATAAAAAATCTTCTTGTCTCTTTTCCATCCTTTTAATTCCGGCATTTTCATTCTTGTTCTAGCTATGTGATTTACTCTTGTTTGGTTGCAACTATCTTGAATCACATCTTCGTTTTGATCACCGTGCTAGTATGCTCTTAGCCATAGGCTTTAATTTCTTGAATAAGGACATTATTTTAGAGTGACAATGGCTAAGGACATGTTTAGTATGATGGCTTCAAAGACATGTTCCAACTTTGACCTGTTTAGTCCTAATAGGTCTCTGCAGTACAATGAGAGAATAGATTTGTATAGGCTAATGTTATTGCATTAACCTCTTAAGAGCCTAACTCGAACATCCCTCTTGTAGTCTTGTGCCATTTGGTCCATTCACTCTGTAGTAGTGAAGCTGAACAATGCTTTGTGGAGTTATAACTTTTAATGTTGGTCTAAATTCTAGAGTTTTAACTTATGAAAAAAAAAAAACTAAAATGTGTGACAAAGGGAGTAATTTATATATGGACTTAATAATTTGCTCCACATATCAAGAAGTCTGGTACAAATGTTCCTCTGTGATAGAAATCGTTCCGTGTTAAACACACCAGCACTCACACTCACATGGGAGAGGAATTCACATTGACACGAGAGAGGAACTTAGGAACAAAGAGATGGAGGAGGGACATCACTGTATTCATCATTTCCATTCTTACTGCTGATAATTTACACGGTGAAAGGGACGCTCTATTTATAGGGGTGGTGATACCCGGCCTCAATAAGGATGGGTACAGTGAAAAAGAAATTCTCCAAATTTACTATAGTGTACAAAATATCTTCCTCCTCCTTGCTTTGAGATTCGTGTTGTACGAATCATGAGATTCACCCACATTAAATGTTTCATAACACTCTGCAATCTTGTGGTCGTGGTACACGACTTTTTCATTCGTTCTGAAGGAGCATCAGCAGGGGGTTTGAACTAATAGTCAGGCTTTAAGGACAAACTAATACGCTATTACAGGCCGATAAGAGAACCTTTTCTTTCTCCTTTGGATCAACCAATGTGCATTCAGCAGTCACTGCACCTGCACCTTTAATGAACAGTGAATGAATTTCATAACCCTGCGCGCACAGGCAAGATAGCAGGACGGCATGGAGCAGGACGCAAGAGATGATGGCTTTAATCTGGAGGATTTCGGTGAAATTAATGTGGTAATACAGCAGGACGATAAGCACGTACCTTTTTCTTGGTTTGGTTTGAAATCAACCAATGGAAGTGCATTCAGCGGTCACCTGCACCTTTAATCAACAGTGAATTTCATAACTCCAGAATCCAGATTGCAGATTAGTAGTACTACGTAAGTACAGTAGTAATCACAGGCAGGTAGGACGACGCAAAGAGATGGGATCATGGGTAATCCGTAGCTGGAGGATTTGGAGGTGGATACGGACAAGAGCAGGCGCCAAACAAACAGCCGTGCCGCGTCGCCCCCACTAAGCTTGGTATCCCACTGCTGCTGCCTGTGGCAGTGTCCGGCAAACATGTGCGTCCCTCCTTCATGGCCTGCCTGCCTGTCTCTCAGTGCTTTTCGTACGGCGCTCATCGCCCCGAAAATGGATGATAATGTTTTTGTGTCACAAGCTGAGTAATATATAGAAGGGTTTAGTTGTTTGCATGCATGTATCCTGGAAGATGCCCTTTGTTTGTTGCGTGCTTTTCCGTTCCTCGCGTCACATGAAGGAAGGACGAACCAAGAATGAAAAAAGGGGATTAAAAAGGCAATTATGAGCTTATGATGGGATATTTTCGTAGGTGTCGCACATTTGTTGGTTCATGGGTATTCATGGTGCATGGATGACCTGCATATGCGACGACGCACAACAGCTAAGTGTGTGCGAGCGAATGTTGTTTCTGCATTATAACTCAACTCACTCAGTCTGCTGAGAATAAAGGGAACTTGCATTGTTGCCGTATAGTCGACCATCTTGCTGCGTTTCGTGTATGATTGAGTGTTGACGATTTGCAGTATGCTGTACTACCAAGTGATCGACCTAAGTGATGGAGGACACGCAAACATGTGCTGCGTGCGCCACGGCGGCCAAAGCAGTGGCCACTGGCCAGGCCGCAGGAAAACAGGGCGCCGCAATTCACCAGTCAGACACAAGCCCGCCAACCGCGGGCACGTACCCCACGTGCTCGCGCCGGCGCGGCGGCAATGCCGGCGACCCGCCGTGTGCTCTCCGGCCTTGGAACGGGCATTAATAATCGCTTGGTGGCTGGCACAGTGGCCACAGGCCAGTGGGAGAGAAAGGTTCCGGTTATCCAGGGAACAAGGTCGCGGTCGCGGGGCCCCGCGGTCAGCCGCCGGGGAGCGAGTCAACCGACCGGCCGGCCGGTGAGGTCCACGGCCAGTGACATATAGCGCCCGCATGTTCTTCATTGTTGAGAATCGTTGCCGGTGCGTACAGATCGGTCGGATCGATCGAGCTGACGACGAGGTCGATCGGCCGGCGAGCAGCTGAGAATAATCTGATCGAGATACGATACGCATCGCCGAATGTTGTTCATTGTTGACGACGGCGATGATGGAGGCCAATAGCGCCTAGCCTACAGATTCGATCTGCTGTCCGGGATAGATCGAGGTGACGATCGAATCCACTCCAAATCTTTACAGGCAGTGGCAGCCCACCGTACACATACGATTCCTGGCGTAATGAATTACTGTACTCCGTCAGCCGAGTGCTCGTAGAAGCAAGTCGGCAGCGAGAGGAATTTAAACGAGGAGTCGAGTACAGCGAGGACAGGACGACGAGAGAATCTGAACGGATCGGCCCGGCCGGTGAGTATGTACCGTGCCATTCACTTTACTCTCGCCTGGCCGTGCGTATGACAGTCCAGATGCCGATGCATGCATGGCCGGCCGGACACCACGGGTACGTACGTACTAGTTCATCACGGCAAGACGACTTCTTCATTCTTGCTACTGCTGGATTTAAAATGCATCCATGCTGCCGCACGACGACGACACCGGCCGGCGTACTAAGTTTGATCACGAATGTAAGAATGTTTATTAAATTCAATCACTACTGCACGGTGTGTGGTGTACATGCATCTAGTATTAATCAGAACTACGAAATACCCAAACAATGGTTTGTACTTGTGCAGGACCATATGTAACATCTACTTTTCAATGCATTTAACGAGTTTGAGTGGGAGTGTCTTAAGATTGATTTCCCTGTTGCACATGTGGTGCATGCAATAAATCCAAAGATAGATAATGGGCCAGCACCGCTGGTGCTTTGTAATGAATTCTGCTTTCTTACACTTAATGATAATCAAGCCGGGTAACCGGACTTCTTTCAAAAAAAAAAATAATGGGGTTTTATTTTGGCTTTTTTTTTTCAAGAGCACGCCTAGGCGCGTTTTTTCATTAAACGAGGGTTTTATTTTGGCTTAAATTGTGACCTCTTGAATTATCGGATTTGTTATTTTTCATGTGCTTGAAAAAAATTATTTGTTTAGGTAGCCTTAACTAGCATTATTATAGGTAGAATTACGGATTCAAATGCAGACATGCATGTGCAGGTACGTGAAGAACCACGCGTTCCATTTCGAACAATGACCTTACATTGATAAGTAAGAGTATGTAATAAAAGCCACGCACGCAAAAATGATGTCGCACGAAACGGCAGCGGCCGTAATTAGGGCACACACATAGATGCTTTCTCCGTCCCCTTTATGTATGCCGTAGGGAAGCGTGTCACAATGAGGAAACACGGTTTTTTAGAAAACATTTGGTAATGGGAGGAAGCATGTGACGTAACCTTGTTTATGCACAAGGAGTAGGAACAGAAAACAAAAAACAATACAGTACGGACACCGCGGCGCCTAATTGTTTTGTCGGGAGGAAAGGGAAGTGTCCGAATGAATCTGGTCGCCGGCCGTACGACTGCGAGCTCATTTCTTTCGCTTAGGATATGCTAGTTTAAGCTCGGCCTGCCTGTTGTTGCACTGTATGCATGCCCCCCATGCATATGCATGCATGATTGTATTTGCATTCATCTCCTTCTTGTCAAATTTTCTTGCACAGTTTTGATTAGTTTTTGAGTCAAAGCGAGTACGTACGTACAACAGTATTAATCTTCCATGGTACTAATAATTTTGAATAGAAGTACGTACTCTGCTTTGTACTGGAATTCTTTGATGTACCCAGGTAGTAACAAAAATATATATGTTCCGCGTTGTAAAAACAACACGGTTTTAAAATGTTTTTGCGACCGTTACTGTATTTATACACGCATAATAAGAAAATATGGTTAGTTTAAGGGAGAATTGCAAGATTGTCCTTGTTTTGAGGTCTAATTGTATGTTTGTCTTTGTTTATTTTTTTTACTTTAATGTTCGCCCCTGCTTTGAGTTAGTCTCCCAGTTGCATGGTTGCTCCTGTTTTCCACCAGTTGCAAGTTTTGAGGGCAACCATGTATTTGAATGACTAAAAAACAGTGGCAAACATGCATCGTTAAAAAACGAGAGTAAACGTAAAATTGGACCTCAAAACAACGGTAGTCATGCAAAAGCGCTCCAGAGGGCTTGGACCCACTGCTAGGTGAAAAAGTTTGTAATTCAGTTGAGGGGAGATCGGGAAAGGAGATAAAAAGAAGAGAAGAGGCTTTAAGCCCACCAAAGAGTTGTATAGTTGCAGTTGCTGTAGAACTAAAGCTCATCGCTCGACGAGGCTGAGCCAGGCTCCATCGGCAGTCAAATTATGGAGAGATCGTGCTTCATTCCGTGACACTTAGTTTATACTACTAGTAGTAATCAAACTCGAGAAGACGAGCAGCAGGAGGCCAAGTTGAGTCGTCTAACCACTGTAGTTGTCCTGCATCATGTGCGCCTTAAATGGGTTTGTGCATTCCCATGCCAAGGACGTACGACGTCGACAGTAAAAAAGATTAATCTGACGGTACATCCATCCCAAGAATGCTCTTGTGCGCGCTAGTGTAGTGCTACTGCAGTTGTTGTTGCAGGCTATTGGTGTGGGGTGAAGAAGATGGCTCTTGTGGGCTCATTACCACGGAGTATACATACTGGCGCTGCGAATCAGACATTCAGACGACTTTACATGGCTCTAGGTGCCGTATGGTGTGGCCCGGCAGTGGCACCGGCAGGCATTGATCCAAATGACACTAGAAAAGATCGATGCATGGGAGAAACCAACAAGAGAACGTTTATTGAGAGTATAAATAAAACATGCATCCATGCATATGGTTCTGTGCACTTTATTTCTTTCTTTGTAGACTAGTAGCTGGCCAATGCAATGTTTGAAAGCACCAACGTACTTGAATGTAAATAAGAGAAGGGACCGATTGAGAAGAGTGTTCCGCTTTCCAAAACACTGCTTCTCATGGATAATCAAATAAGAGGATGAAATGTTATTAAAAAAAAAAGCACACGATCTATATTGGTTGGACCTAGAGCATATATGTGTTTTGCCTTCGAGGATGAAATTAAGGGAAAGAGATAGATTGATCTTTTTTTTTTTCTAGTGTTCGATTTAGAGACAACTAGACATGATC